>JABUQX010053153.1:0-12500 GCA_015478945.1 Trachelipus rathkii
GATTGTGAAGATAGGTCAACAGACAGGTGTATGAGACTGTGGGAGATGCATCGACAGTACGCGAAAAAATGTCGCAAGCTGGAAGGAAATCAGTATGCGTAACAACCCTTATACGGTAATGAGATTCTATTCTTTCAACCAATCAGAAGAAGTAAACACAGAATACAGCGCAGCGAACGAACCATATCAGTCTCAAGGGTAATATATTCTCGTTGACACAACAACAACAACAAACAACAACAAAACAACAACACAACAACAACAACAACAACAAAACACAACAACAACAAACACAACAAACAACAACACAACAACAACAACACCAACAACAACAACAACAACAACTCAACATAGTATTACAAAAATAAGTTCTTTATACGCTCACAAACGAATATATGCTAACCGTAACATTGTTTTCGCATTAATAAAGCTAACAAGCATTAACCGGAAACTGAAGAAATCTAAGGCAGCAATGACAAAACTAACACACCTTACGCTAGAATAATACTATCATTAACAAAGTTCCATACTTATCAGCAGTAAAGTACCTAGCCTGCATACAAAACGTAAACTATTCACTCTTTTTCAAGCATATATCTAACAATATCAATGTTAATTATTAAATCAATCGTATTCAAAAAGCCATTGCACATTATTTCGGATAAACATAGCAGAAGTGAGTTCCAATGTGCTACCCATCGATATACTATCGCTAACATAACAAGGTTGTTACCCATATTAAATAAAGCCTACATAGCATCATATGAACTAAGAAAATAATGTACAAGAACAAACTCAACACAACTTAGCATGATAGAAGGGTTAACTTAAAAAGTTCCACAACTTACACCTGTAAAGTAATAACATTGCGTACAAAGACGTTTTAACTATCATACTTTTTCCAAGCAATACCTCTAACATTTAACGTTATTTACATTGATACGCATAAATATTTAACAGGATTTATCAATATTTGTTCCAATTATCTACAGACACGAAAACTGTAACATAACAGAAGTTTTATCCAACATAAAACAAAAATAAGTTCTTTATATACTAACCATCGAATATATGCTGACGTACAAACGATTTTTTTCACATTAATAAGCTAACATAACATAAACTAAACTAAGAATTAATGTACAACGACAAACTAACACACCATCGTACGAATAAACCACTAACATTAAAAAACTTTCCGCGCTTAACAACAGTAAAGTACTAAAGCCTTCGTACAAACGTCATCCTTTATTCACGCCTTTGTCAAGAATAATCTCTGAACATTTCAACTGTTAATTTTACATTAATATTGTAATATTTAACAAAAGTTTAAGCATAATTCTGTCTAATTATCATACTGACAAAGAATATATTGCTAACGTACAACTGTTTTACATAACTTACGTAATATTTAACAATAAAATTCATCATATACCGCTCGTCTAAGATGATCATAATCCCGATCGAATAATTTGCAAAAATAACAGTTTTAAACCAACATCAAAAAATAAATTTTATTCCTGAAAGTGCATAAAAATAAGTTCTTTGAATCATCTGTCAGCCGTCAAGCGTATAGTTTACTGATTGTTAAAGCAGTAAAATCAAGTAATCAATCAAAATAATCAACTACACAATTCCTCTGCAGGCCCTACCCATGCCTGGCTAGGCTGTCTGATCTATTGAGCTATTGTTCTATTGATCTATTGAGCTTATCATTTTGGATACAACCATAACATAAAATAAAGTTTTTATATACTGGACCTACGAATATATGAAACCAAACAAAGTTTTAGGGCAGGGCAATAAGGCTAAGCATATCATAACGCAACTTGGAATAGTAATGTATCAAATGCGAACCTAACATGAGCCATAGCGTTATATATAAAGATTACTCAGAGCTAGAGAGATCCTGAAAATATCTACTGTTTCAGAAGGTAAAGTGAGACTAGAACTCAAGAGTCATGAACAATACTTCGAATATGATTCACAGTGTTGGATCACGGTCGATTGCGAATATGCAAGCAAGCAGGTTAAAATAGCTTTAACATTATTCCAACACGGTCCAAGATAACTTTACACGATTCCTTGAAAGTGAGCCAACAGTCATGTCCTATGAAAGTGCGTGGTAGCAGCATCTTGAGAAGCTATGAATTGCACTACCGTTCATCAAAGTGGTCCCTCAGTTTACGAGGTTAAAATCAATCATTTGAACTCTAGAGAGATGAATACAAAACGTAGGAGGAGAAGTTACGCAAAATAATCATAGCGGCGCAAGAAACACTATAGCCATATACTTAAGAAGGGAGCGAAGATGAGAGGTGACAAAAGAGATCACAAACTTTGGATACTTACAGGCTCGGAACATGTTAATTCAATAACATGTACATGTCAGAGTCGTCATGTGTAACACAGTAATATCACTTACGATAAAAATCTCAATACAATGGTTTCTGCTATAACACAAATCACAGTGTTTAATCATTACGCACATCATATGTCATATGTAGAATAGAACTGAAAGCGATTTTAACAGGTAACGGTACTAACTTAACGATAAAACAGTTTTCATCAACAAGAGCTACTAAAGCAGCACATTACTGCCGAGAGAAAACCAGGGGGGATGCGACCATGAAAGGAATGTGAAATCCTGCGAGGGGATCCAGACCGAAGGGTGTAAGCGGGCTTTAGGCATCAGCCCAGAAGGGCTGCGGACTACCTCCATCCTTCGGAGGGGTAACACGCCCGACTGTATAAAGAACTTATTATGATTATGTTATAGTAATTAATCCAAAACAGATTGAACTGCGAAAGATTATCGATTTTGAATCAAGATAGCTCAATATAGAGACACAGCCTGGCAGGGGATGGTAGAGATGGAGGGCTGCGCAGGAGATGGCTTTACTGTGATATTTTATTCAAAAGAACTTTATTTTAGTGCTATGTCGAGCATAAAAATTCTTGGATTATTTTTTGTTAATGTTTGGTTAAAAAGCTTGTAGTTAATAAGTGTTGCAAATTATTCCGATCTGGCGATTATGATAATTGCTTAAGGACACGAGGTTACTGATGATGTTTTTTGTTAAATATTAACAAGTTGACTGTAAAAAGACAATTTAGCTTACGTTTAAGCATAATAATTCCGGTTTAGGTCAGGTATGGATGATTAGAGCAAGGTTTGAGTGCATAAACTTTTGTTAAATATTACGATATTTAAATGTAAAATTAACATTGAGATGTTAGAGTTATGCTTGAAAAAGGGTGAATAGGGTACGTTTTGTACGAAGTGTCTAGGTACTTTACTGTTGGTTAAGCGCGGAAAGTTTGTTAATGTAGATAAGTGGTATTAGTTCGTAGTATAGAGTGTAGTTTAGGCTTGTGTCAGTTGTACGATTATAAGGAGTTCTTGAGCTCAGGTGTTGTTTTGAGTTGAGCTTATTAATGTAAAGAAACGTTGGTACGAGTCAGAGCATATCAGAAAGTTAGATGGTTAGTATAAATATTAGACTTTTTTGGTTGTGTTTATAGGATTGTGGGATAAAACTGTTGGTTATGCGTTTACAGTTTTTCGTGGGGGTCTTGTATGGAATTAATTGGACAGGATGATATGATAAAATGCTTGTTAGAAGATAGTTTTTGACGTCAATAGTAATTGAAAAGATTTAATGTGTTGAGTAGGTATGACTTGGAAAAAAGTATGAGATCGGTTACGTTTATTGTAGTGACAGATGTTAGGTATAGCTTACAGGATAGTTTAAGAATGTGGTGAATTGTGTTGATGTTACCCTTATATTACAGATAAGCTAGTTGTGTTATAGTTTGTGCGTTGTTAGCATTATTTATGCTTGTTACATTAGTCATTATGATGGGCTATGTTAGCTTTATTAATCATGAAAAACCTTGTTATATGTGTAGGTCAGTTGATTACGAGGTGAGATTGTATAGATAAGAAGAAACACATATTGGATGCTTAGTGGTTTAAGATGACGAAAACTGAAACTAGTGCAAATGCTAACAGTAAAAATAGCCTGTAAATTAACATCATAACGATTGATATGTTAAGAGTAATGGGCTTGAAAAAGAGTGAAATAGGAGGTGTACGTTATGTGATGACAAGTCTGGGGATACATATTAACTGCTGAATAGGTATGAAGGGACGTTATGTTAATCGTTAGAAGTATGTTTTTATGTCTAGACGTAAGGTAATGTAGTAAGGAATGTTTGTCGATTGATGTTGCATTATGATTGCTTAGGTTTTGGTATGCTATGTTAGCTTTATTATGGTGATAACAATGTTACGTTAGCATATATTCGTTGGGTTGGTATAATATGAAAGAACTTATTAATTTGTACTGATGTGTTATTAGTTGGATTGTTAGTATCGATCAAGTTGATATGTAACTGTGTTAGTGTTTCTGTTGTTGTTCGATTGTTGTTGTAGGTGTTGTATTGTTGTTGTTGTTGTCGTTGTTGTTGTTGTTGTTGTCTAACGAGAAAATATAACCCTTTTGAAACTGATATGGTTCGTTCGTGCGTTGATTTCTTGTTTACTTTCTTCTGATTGGTTGACAGAAAGAATCTCATTACTATAAGGGTTGTTTACGCATACGATTTTCTTCAGTAGGATCATTTTTCGCTGTACTGTAAGCGATGTCATCTCCCACATCTTCTACAACCTAGTGTTGATATCTTCACAGGAGCTTCGTTATTCCTGCAGTGTGTCATTTATATTTAATCTTCAACCGGATGGATACCGATACATTGTTGTATTCCTACGAAGGGTCGAATAATAGAACTTTATTCGTTTTGTGCTGAGGGATTCATCAGATTATCGACATCGATGCTGATGGCTGAAGGATAAGGGTATGTTATCCAATGGTTCGACGAGTAGTAAAATATCTATCAGAGGTGACAGTGTGAGAAGTTATAATAGAATAGAGCTGCGTTCTCATCATGTGACGGTATTAAAACCCTTGATGTTCGCAACATATTGGAACACCCCTTGATTGTGAGACTTCATGCGTACGTTGTAATAGGTTTCACAGTCGAACATCTGAAAAATACAGCATTGCTTAAAATAAAAAACGAATTAACATCACATCTTACCGATGTTGAACATATTTGAGGACATAATACATATAGCACCATGGTGTAATCTATGGATATTATACCGAAACATGTGTTCCGTATAATACCAGTATACAGGAGGGCGTTTAATAACTATATTTGAGAAAAGGTTTACTTCTCTCTGTATGAGAGAATGAGTGCTGGCGAATCGATATATGCGAAAAATGGTTTAGTTTTGCTGAAGGCATTTATACTTTACATCTTTTAAAGATGTCCAGTCCTGCGACGCTATATAGAAGTACAAACTTTTGAATTTGATTCCATGCATATTGGAGTAACCAACTCCAAATTCGATTTTATATTTATATGTATTTATATGTTTTTATGTATTTATTAACGCTCTTTTCAATGAAAATTATATGTTATAAAAATGAAAACTTGTTTTACTTCACCCCTGTTCGATTTATTGAATACATTGATGATGATAGGATGCTGTTTATTCGTCTGGTTGTTGTGTGTTTAGTATTTATGTTCATAGTTTCGCTTTACAGAGAGTAAAACTTTACTTTGTTTTGTCCTTTACCCATATAGGTATTCATCTGGTTAGGATAAGGATACTGCTAAATTTTTTCGTTAAATAATACTACATGTTAATGTAAAATTAACATTGTCAGTGTTGAAGATATGGTTGCTAAAGTATGAATGGAATATGTTTTTTGGTGAGTCTTGTTAGTTACTTTTTACTGTGATAAGTTTGGATCTTTGATTAATGTTAGCAGTTTTATTCTTGCCTTTAGATGTGGGTCAGGTTTGTGATGTATATTAATATTCTTAGTTCTGTTATCATCATGTATGAGCTCTATTAATAGGAAAACTTTTGTGACGACTGCATACCTTTCGCTGGTCTGTCTGATAATTACACAAGGTTATAGTAAATTTTAGTTAAATATTACCAATGTTAGTGTAAAATTAACATTGTTATGCTAGATGATACTGCTGACCAAGTGTTGAATAGTTACGTTTTGGTTGGCTATGTTAGTTACTTTACTGTTGTAGGTGTGAAACTTTTGTTAATGTTGACCGCGTTTATTCCTGTTTTAAGAGGAGTTAAGTTGTCGTTGACATTATTTCTTAGTTCAGATGATGCTAAGTAAAGCTTTATTAATTGAAAACTTTGTTACGGTCAGCATATATTGTTTGATCTTTGTATAAGAATTGATTTTATGTTATGTTTATCCACAGGTACTCAAAATGTGACCTTAATCAAGTAGATCATAGGATCACAGATGGTCAGTGGTGGCTTGGATTGGGGTTGGATAGTGGTTGATTTAGTTGATTTACTGCTTTAGGGTATGTAAAAACGTAATTTGTAAGTTATAAACAAAAGAATAGGAAATTTTTATTTATTTATTTATTTTTTAAATTTTTTTTTTTTGATGGTTCTGAAACATTATTTTCGAAATCTACAGATCCAATAACATATACTAAACCACCAACCTCTCGTTGCTTTACGAATGTTGTAAATTAACTCAGCAGCGCACGGCTCCCAGCAGCGTGCGGAGCCTAACTCCTACTCCCCTTCTTCAATTCTTCTTCCTTCCTCCTTTCCTCCTCTTCTTCCTTTCTTCTTCTTCTTCTTCCTCTGTTTTGCATTCCATGCATTTCTTCTTCTTTTTTTTCAAACTGGAGACCCCCCTCCGGTGGGGTCCTGGACTCCGAAACCGAACGCAACACCGACTCGCGGTCTCCGAATTCCGAATCCAACTCGTTCCGTCTCCGACTCCCGCATCTCCAGCTTTCTCTGAGTTCAAGCTTAAAGATATTTTCTTAATTTTTTGTGGGGCACGCGTCCCCATTATGGAGGGGGGACACAGAGAAACGTAATCTCGTCTCCGACGAGATTACGTCATCATATAGCTCACATCCAAATTTTAGCCCGATACGTTAAGCCTAACCTGGTTTTCAGGACGAATTTGACCTTGGCGCTAAGGGGGCAGCACCCCCTTAGGGGTGACCTACGGTCACCAAAACTCGCGTGGGATCAGTTTATCACCTTCATAGAACATATACCAAGTTGAAAGCGATACGTTAACTCTAACCCATGTAAATATATATATCGGACTCAAAACCGGATGCGAAGAAGAAACCTTGGCGGAAAAAATCCAAAGTCGGAGTGCGTAAAAAACGATCTCCTTACAGGAATCGTTTTTCGACTCAGATTCGATTTCCTTCCGAAATCGAATCTTCGACGTAAATAATAATTGTGTATGGTGTATCGCACGTGCGCTCAAGTCTGTGTCTGTCCGTCAACAGACTTCGGTCTGGTTTGGACGTCCAAGTGCTCGGTCGCCCAAACGGTTTGTTAGGCCTAAACTCGCCTGCTCAGAAGCTGCCACAAGGGCGTAAGCGCAATATCGGCGTCCACCCTCGGGGGTGACCCCCCACTATATACATCCTACAGACTTGAAATTTACACGGTTTCGAGCTTATAGCCATATGATAATTATACATTCCAAGTTTAAAAAGCAAAATATCTCTATTTCCTTCATATGAAAGGGGGATGAGGTGAGACCTGGCCCAAACTACTTATATATATATATATATATATATAATATATATATATATATATATAATATATATTATATATATATATATAAATTTAACTAATAGTCTTGTTTAAGACGCCCACGTATATATATATTTATCTTAAAATATATATATTTTTATTCACTTAAAGGGTTTTTAAAAACATAAAGCACTATACTTTTATGTGCAAAAAATATGGTGACTTGGTAATATTTGCCCTACATTATACACATCACCTACACACTTAAAATCTACAATGTACATTGGTAAGTACATACATCACCAGCCCGCGCCCTACTATATACTCACCTCCATATCATACCACCCCATATATATATAATATATATATATATAATATCTATATATATATATTACATATATATATATATATATATATATATAATATATATAATATATATATATAATATATATATATATAATAACCTAATCACCCACTACTCACCATACCTACACATCACATACCCAACTATCACCCATACCATACACTTACTCAAACTGCTCATAACTAATCACTCATACCTCACTACTACTACTACATCGTATACCCCACTACTACATATATACCCAAGTTAACTATAACTACTCATATACCTATAGCTCACTACAACTCAATCTACTACTACACTATACTATACCCACACATACCCCACCTATACACCCACACTACTAACCCTCTATACCATATATACCCCTATAACCTATAACTAACTACGCACTTTATATAACTACTATATATACACTATACACTACCTCACCCTATCACTAATATACTCACTATACCCTATATCCAACACTACACTCATACTACTTCACTCACTAACCTCACTATACCACATATCATAATATAGTACATAATAACTATACAATGATATATATATACTATAAAAAAGCAAAATGATAAAAAAGGAAAATGATATTTGAAAAAACACATCTTGCTCTTTTCGCACATATTTTAGTTTAACAAAATACAGCTAAAGTTGATACAAAAATAGTTTTAATTATAAATTATTGAAACAAATGTAAATCTGCCCAATTCTTTAAAATTATATAAACAGAAGCAGATGTTAAATAAATAGTCATCATCTCTGCAACGGATAATGGGCTTCTTTTTTCTGCACAACTCTATGATGATGGTCTAAAGCAGGACATTCCTATTCAGTCCCGTGGCGTGCTGTATTGTAAAGAAAGAGAGATATAAGTGATTTCTGAATGCATTAACTATAAACAAAGAAAGGATCAACAACGTCACAAAATAGAATAGTAATGAATGATTTACTGAAGGCGACACAATCCTGGTTCGGTTGAAGAAATATTAATCTCTCATCAGGGGAAGTCTATAGCAAGTTTGTGAACCATCTTACCTCCGTTCTCAGGCAATGTAGATATAAAGACGATTGTGGACTCTGAGAGCCACCTGATAATGCACATCCCGAAAGAGTTACTTGATAAAGGCACATCCGAAGAGTTACTTGAATAAGGAGCAACTCACGAGAGTTACTGATAAAGGACAAACATCCGAAGAGTCAATGATAAGGGCAACTCACCGAAGAGTCACTAAATAAGGGCAACTCCCAGAACGAGTTTACTAATAACGGAAAGTGTCTTGATATTATTCGTGATTAATACTGACGTCTCAGATTGTAATACGACTAACCTATTTTTATAAGTCAGAAGAAATAATAAACCTAATCAAACACGATCTAGAATTTGTCAATCTATTAAGACGCATTCTATTAAATTGATATTTGACATAGAAAATTCTAAATATTTAAGAACTTTCTTTCTTTGAATCGAATGTGTTCGATCTTAGTAAATGATACCTGACGTCTCAGCTTAAAATACGACTAATTAAATTTAGAAGAGATTTAAAATATCGATCGAACACAATCTAGTATTTGTCTTAAATGACTCATACAATTTATTGATATGATAGTTGATATGAATTGCTATATCAAAATGGTAAAGTTCAACCTAGATAAATGAAATGAAATCAATAAAATACTTACAAGACCCGGACACTCACACGAACAAACCTACACACCATGAAGTTACCAAACAATCCTCTGAATGCAGTTTAAGTACTGCTAGCAAACAATGCTACTATTTAGTAACTAAAGAATGAAGACTGTATAAGTCATAATACTCCAATAAATGTGACATATCAATTCCCATGAAGAATCCGAAACCAAATCTAGAAGCAATGTACAAATGTTGATTAGGATTTATAAAACTTTACCTTTTAATATTTTGATAACGTTGCCGTGACAAAAGGACTGATTTTTTATCATGAAATTAAGACTTCTTTTTCAGCACTGAATATTTGATCCATAGTTGTAAAATAGTTACGTAACTTTTACTTGACTTGAGCTATCGATGGAAAAAATGTAACTAGCGCTACTGATGCAAAAAGGTAACTTGAGTTACTGGATGGAAAACGATAACTAAAATAGCTTTAGCAGCTTTTTATTATTGACAGCTCGGAAATGGAGTTAAATTTCCCTTCCCCCCAAAATTTGATATTTATTTAAAAGGCGTAGTTGGTTAACAGTTTTTAAACACTCGGGGGGCGGGGATGACTCCGTCCTTTTGGACGGGAGTCATAAAAACATGAAACGAGAGTGCTCCTTTCAATAAATTAATAATCGGAAATTAAATGAACAATGAGAAATATTCTGATTTGAAAAGTATAAAAATTATCAACTCAAATTATAACAAAAAAATATACTCATCCACGTCATCTCCGATTTAATAACTCTCGTATTTGAAATTGATGAATTCTTCGAATTGCTGAACGATGAATTGTTGAAATTCAAAGAATCTTGAGCATCTAGCAAAATTTGAAATGACAAATCCCTCGATGTAAAAAATATAAGAAAGAAACAAAACCTTCCAAAATATAAATCTGAAAGGAAACAAAAGTTTCAAAAATAAAAAAAACGAAAGATGACAAATGAAAAATAAGTAAACTAATTTTTCAAAATAATAAAATAATAAACAACGAACGAAAAATAAATAATCTTTCAAAATAAAAATCCAAAATTTAATTGAAAATGAAAGATAAATATTCCTTCGAAATAAAAATCCAAAAATTCATTGAAAATGAAATTAATATTCTTTCAAAATAAAAAAAGCAAAATGATAAAAAGGAAAATGATATTTGAAAAAACACATCTTGCTCTTTTCGCATATTTTAGTGAAACAAAATACAGCTAAAGTTGATACAAAAATAGTTTTAATTATAAATTATTGAAACAAATGTAAATCTGCCCAATTCTTTAAAATTATATAAACAGAAGCAGATGTTAAATAAATAGTCATCATCTCTGCAACGGATAATGGGCTTCTTTTTTCTGCACAACTCTATGATGATGGTCTAAAGCAGGACATTCCTATTCAGTCCCGTGGCGTGCTGTATTGTAAAGAAAGAGAGATATAAGTGATTTTGAATGCATTACTTAAAACAAAGAAAATGGATCACAACTCACCAATGATGTAAAGAATGATTACTTGAAGGCGACACATTCTGGTTGTTGAAAGAATATTAATCTCTCATAGGGGAAGTTTGCGAAGTTTGTGACCCCCTTCCTCCGTTCTCAGCAATGTAGTTAAAGACGATTGTGACTCTGAAGAGCCACCTGATAAATGCAACTCCGAAGAGTTACTTGATAAAGGCAACTCCGAAGAGTTACTTGATAAGGACAACTCCGAAGAGTTACTTGATAAGGACAACTCCGAAGAGTTACTTGATAAGGGCAACCATCCGAAGAGTTCACTAATAAGGGCAATACTTCCGAAGAGTTACTAAAATAAGAAAGTGTTTGATATTATCGGTGATTAATACTGACGTCTCAGATTGTAATACGACTAACCTATTTTTATAAGTCAGAAGAAATAATAAACCTAATCAAACACGATCTAGAATTTGTCAATCTATTAAGACGCATTCTATTAAATTGATATTTGACATAGAAAATTCTAAATATTTAAGAACTTTCTTTGAATCGAATGTGTTCGATCTTAGTAAATGATACCTGACGTCTCAGCTTAAAATACGACTAATATTTAGAAAGGATAATTAAAATCATCGATCGACACAATCTAGTAATTTAGTCTTAAGATGACTCATACATTTATGAAATATGAATTGAATATATCAAAATGGTAAAAGATCACCATAGTAAATGAATAGAAATCAATAAAAAATACTTAACATAAGACCACGGACACTCACAACGAACAAACCTAACACACCATGAAGATTAACCAAACTCTCTGAAATGCAAGTTTAATGGATACTTGCTTAGCAAACAATGCTAACTATTTAGGTAACTAATGAATGAAACTGTATAAGTCATAATACTCTCAATAAATGTGACATATATCAATTCCCAATGAAAATCCGAAACCAAAATCTAGAACATGTAACAAATGTTCGATTAATGGATTTTATTAAAACTTTATCCCCTTTTAATATTTTGATAACAGTTGCCGTGACAAAAGACTAGATTATTTTATCATGAATTAAGACTCTTTTTTCAGCACTGAATATTGATTCCATAGTTTGTTAAAATAGTTACGTACTTCATATACATGACTTGGAGGCTATATTCGATGGAAAAATAATGTAACTAGCGCTAGCTGATCATAAAGGTAACTTGAGTTAAACTGGATGGCTAAAACGTAGACTAAAAAGCTTTAAGCAGCTTTTTTATTATTCTGACTAGCATCGGAAATGGAGCTTAAATTTTCTATCCCTTTATTCGAGAAAAATTTGATATTTATTTAAAAACGGCGTAGTTGGTTAACAGTTTTTAAACACTCGGGGGGCG
>JABUQX010053154.1:0-18006 GCA_015478945.1 Trachelipus rathkii
TGGCTCCAGACATAGAACGAAATCTTTCTAGGCTATAAATTAGTACGGATAGTTCGTGTTTTAAAGTGTTCTTGTATGTCAGGGATAAGGTGAACACTTTAACACGGTGTCAATTACTTTTCTAGGAAAAGATGGAATCTTACTGAGGAAAATTTCCGGCAGAAATACGTGGCAACAATTTTAAAATGTCTCTGAGAAATGTTCATATCAGAGGAGAGATTGATAGAAGCTGAAATGAAGAAGGAGGATTGATAGAGGGATTTGCAGGTTTGCTAAAAGAGATCGGTTTTGAAAGTAATGGTGATGGTCGTGATGTGAAGACAGTCCTCGCTGCGCGATTTATGGTGGAGTGGTGACGTCAACTCGGGAACAAGGTGTTCTGATAGCTTTAAATAGTTTTAGCGATATGATGTTGTGAAAAGGGAAAAGAATTGATGGAGTTTGTAGTAAGAAAGTTGGATTGAATTGTAGGACGGTAGCTCGTTCGCTATAAATCCTGGGGTGATGGTAAAGGACTATAGTGTGAGTGCACTAGAGGATCTTTACATGAGGTATGTTGTTACTCCTGGCTGTTTCGTAATGTCTGCCAGTAGTGAAACTATGATCTGGCATAATAACGGGTATAGATCTAAAGTACAATAGAGGTGTCGGCGATGCGAAACCATATCGCAGTGGGTTGTGTTAGATGTGTGGGACGGGAATTGATAAAATGAGTGAAGAATGTGCAGTAGGATGTGTGGTCATGAAGAACAAAGAGTAAATTGAGCAGAAGTTAAGATCCGAGAGTAACATTGACGATGGTTTTGGTCATGTGGAAAGGCATGAGATGATAGTCGGTTTGGTTAAACGAGGGTGTATAGTAGTGAGTCCGCGTGGTTTCGAAATCCGACTGCCGTTTGGTGAGACCGTAAGAATCGTAAAGGTATGCCTGGCAGGATGAGGAATGTGACGATTTTTGGTCAGAGGCTCGAGAAGAAAGGAGTGCGTATTAGGAGTGCACATGGCGACGTGTTTTTGTAAGGGGTATGAGTCAGTAATAGGGTGGGAAACACTACCGCAACTCTAAACACTGCCAGCATTTCGTCGCTTTAAATCTGCACCCTAATCCGTTAAATTTGCGCATTTTTGGTACCACTCTACTCATTTTCACCATTTCTTTTTTGAGTTACATTTTGACTACTTTTGAACTCCGTTATCCAATTTGGCGCTAAATCTTGGCAACCTAATCTTGTAAACTTGTTTACATTTTTTTCAGTGTCTAATCACTTTTGTCGCCTTTTTTAGCATCTTTCGTTGGCAGCTCTCTCTGGTTTAGCATTGTTTAGCGACTTTTCTAGATCCTTCTTTTTTAACGTGTTTTTGTCCCATTATATTGCCAGGCTTCAAGGATCCCCAATCTCCGCTCGTAGTACATTACTGGGGATTTTGTCCCTTATTGTGCAGCGTGCCAGCTCGCGCACGTCTGAACGGCAAAGCACTCTGAAAACCCATTTCGACAGGTTTTTTTGAATGAATTTCGCAGAGTCACCGTCCGGCGCAGCGAGCGCTTCGGAAAGATTTCGCATTTAGTTTTCCATTTAGTCCTTTGACGTTTGATTAAGCACCTTCACAAGTTCTAGGAGTTTTTCATGCAGTCGCAGACCGCCGATAGATCTTAAGAGATCTGAGATGAGACCGCCTTCCAGCAGGTTCGATCGCGGCTGAGACTCATAAGGATTCTTAGCTTCCCAAATAAGCTTGCGCTGGGGCTGATGCCCGCCAAGGGGGCCTTATTGCTTCCTAGAATGGTTTTTAAATAATCGCCACGAAAGACTGAAACTGGGAAGGCTGGTAGGAGTACCAGGAGTCGGAGACGCTACGTTGGAGTCGGAAAAGTCGGGTTCGGAAGTCCCTAGAGACCCCCGGAGGGGGGTCCAAAGTCTGAAAAAAGGGAAGTAATGCATTGGATATGGATGCAGAGGCATCATAAAGTGGAGAAGAATAAAGAAAGGAAGAAAGAAAGAGAGGAAAGAAGATTGAGGAAGGAGGAATGGGAAGACGAATGAGGAAGGAGGAGTAGGAGAGGATTCACGAGTTATCGTACTAGGCACCGGCATGCTGGATCCGGTGCCGGTGCCTTAGTTAGTAAAACATTCGTTTCATAATACAATATTATTACTGTTCACATAACGATTCTGAACTCTATCATGTACATATCGTAAATTGCATTGCATCTTGCAACGATAAATTCATGCTATCTTCTAAATGTTCAAGACTGACATTTATATTTCATAATCTCATTTTCGTTTTCAAAAGCGTACTAATATAATTTTTTTTTCCTTAAAATTGGGAAACATGCATAATTCTTCTTTTTTCTATGTTTTATTTTACAATTTATACTTTGTTACTTAATTTTATTTTAATTTTTATTAATTTTATTTTTTTTTAGTTTTTATTTTTTTTAAAAAAATTTTTTCATATTTTTTTTTTTTTTTATTTTTTTTTTTTTTTTTTTTATTTTTTTTACAATTTATACTTGGTGTTTAATTTTTATTTTAATTCGTTTTTATTTATAACTTTTTTCTCTATTTTTTATTTTCTCTTAAAGAAAGTATTGACTATTAAAAATTAATTATTTTGTCTTCATTCTTTACATAAAAATTCATTTATTAAGTGATAAATTTGCTCTTAGATTTTGTTTTACCAAAAACTAATTTCTATTCGATTTTAAAGACATAAAAATTTTGCTATTTTAAACCTAAGCCGATGACAGTAAAGAATCCCTCCATGTAGAGCATACGATATACCTCAAATGCTCATTCATGCTCTGCCTACTCGGGCTACTCGCTTGTCACTCGCATGCCGTCACGCTTCCTTCGACTTACTCGTCATATCCTTCTTCTGAGTCTAATAGATTTTGAAGTCTGATGTTTGTATCTCTAACAGTTCGAATATTCTCTGCGATCGACCGTACTATAACACACGACAAAGATACTTATATTGTATTTTGTTTTGTTTCTTTTCAGAGAATAGCAGCTCTTATTTGCTTCTTCCTCAACATAAAATTATGCCTTTTTCTCGTTGTATCAATAAGCCGTACATCTTCAACGTCAATTTTACATATCATCTTTTTAGCATACCTCTTAAAGCGTGCTAAGCAGTACGTAAATCATAATCAAAACTGCCTTCAGACCAGCTTTGCCTATCGCTTCCAGATGAATCTTATTGATCTATGTGATCTATTGAAGTTCAAGTCGATCATTTTGCTCAGTAAGTAGTATAACACACGCACAGACTTTTAATCTTATTTTTTGTTTTGTTTCTTTATAACATCTTATGTTCTTCTTTAATTACTATCACAAGTCAATTGGTCTGGCATGCATTCACTTGTCCTGGTTTCCCTATTCGCTCTCTAAAAACACATTTCTATCGTTCGTGCTTCTACTAAAAATCTTCTCGACTCTCCTTTTTGTTATGTTCTTATCAACTTAGATCAAACATTGACAGTTGTTACATACACTGGTGCCGTCTTAAGCGCCTCTTCAGTAAAATCCAGTTACAATTCAATTAATCAAACCTACTCCCACTCTAATCCTTCAGTCTCTAACCACATCTTCTAGTCTATTCTCTAGCTGCCTATGATCTATTTGAAACTTAAAGTCATCATGTTTTGTAACATAGTGTCAATAAACACATAAAAACTTTTATTTAGTTATTTGCCTTTGCGTTTGCTTTTAAACATTTGATTTTCACGAGCAACACAATTTTTCCTTGTGCATTATGTTTATTAACTTTAAAAAATTTGCATTTTTAATACCTTAACAGCAGTAATCAGCTAAATTCACGTTAACTCTTCTAAGAACCGTCCACCACACTGCCTATCCTCTCCTACCCATCCGTGATCTATTGACTTATTGATCTACTTTGTTAAAGTCATCATTTTTGTTTCACTCTAATCTAAACAAAAATTTATTTATTTGATTTATTTCTTATTTTTCTAATTTTACAATTGGTTTTTACTAAAATTTACATTTTTTTTCTATAGCCTTAAAACAAATTTCGGGATTCTTTTACATACCCTAATCTCATAAATCAATACGACGTATGTATACCACCACCCTCCATCCCTTCCATAATCTCATGCATCTAGTTCTGATCTACTTGCATCTATTGCCATAAAGTCGCATATTTTGATATAACCACTAACACAAAAACTTTGTAACTTTATTAATTTGTTAGTTTCTGTAGGTTTTATTTGTTTGTTACTAATAAAAAATCTCATTCTTCTTTACCTTCTGTCGTCTGTTAACTTAAAAGATATTTGCCACTTCTTACATTACCCTTAAATGCAGTCAACATCACAGAATCCAGTAATAATCGACAATCCCCTTCCATGACCCTCTTCCTTCCATGATCTATGATCTAGTTATGATCCTATTGATTTCACTAGTTCATATTTGTATAAAGCTTTCTCGTACGCATAAACACAAAACCTTTTATTTATTTTGTTTTTGTTTCCTTTAAACATTATGTTTACTATAATAAAATTTATTTATTTTGTTTTATTTGCTTAAAACATTTTTGTGTGTTACTAAAAAATTATTCTTTTATGTTTATACTTAAAAAATTCAATATTTTTAACATTACCTTAAAGCAAGTTAAATCAGTAAATGCAGTTAATCCAAACCACCCACTCATCCTCCCTACCCCATTTCGTGATCTATTGATCTATTGATCTATTGAATAAAGTCATATTTTGTTTTAATTTTTTACTATTAAAAATAATTTTATTTTGTTTTTATTTGCTTTAAACCATTTTGTTTTTACCAAAGAAATTTATTCTTTTTAGTTTATAACTTAAAAAATTGTGATTTTTACAAGCTATAAACGCAGTAAATCAGTAAATCGAGTAAAGTCAACACTCCCTTATACCCCTTACCCATGTCTGTGATCCTCATTTGACATCTATGGATTCAAAGTGCATATTTTGTATTAACTTATAACACCATAAAACTTTTTATTTACTTTTTGTTTATTTGTTAAACAAAAATTTGTTGTTCTTGATATATGTCATTCTCTTTTTTATGTTCTATAACTTAAAAAAAAATTCTGCATTCTTTACCATTACCCCTAAAGCAGTGATAACTTCAGTAATCAGTAACCAAAACCAACCCACGCTACCCTTCCTACCCTCCTGTGTATTGATTCTTATTGATCTATTGATCTAGTGATCTACTGATTATTGATTCATGTCATATTTGCTACCAAAAATGAAAAAAACTTTTCATATTTATATTTTTGCTGATGAAGGTAAGGTCATTGCGTTTAAAAGAAAATTTCATTTCATTTTATGTTTTATAACTAAAAATATTTGCACTTTTTACATACCTTAAAGCAGTAATCAGTATATCGGTAAATCAAACTGTATCCAGCCACTCTCCTACCCTTCCATATCTAGTGATCTATTGAATTCTATTGATTCAATTCATATTTTCTTGAGTTAAATAACACAAAAACTTTTTATGTAATGTTTTTTGTTTTGCTTCTAATTAAGACATTTCTTTTTACATAACAAAATTATATTTTTATTGTTTATAACTTAAATTTTTTTTCATGTTTTACATACCTTTAACGAGCATGTATACTATCACGTAAATCATACAAAACTGCGCATTCCCATGATCCCCTCCGTCCGAAGACAGTCCTTCCCATGATCCTATCTGATCTATTCTGATCCGTACTGTGAATCTATTCGATCTTAATTTGCACTTCAGTTGCATATTTTGCTTAATATATACACAAAACTCTCTTTATTTAGTTTTTGTTTTGTTTCTTTAAAACATTTTGTTTTTATTTAAAAAATTTATATCTTTTTATGTGATTATACACTTATAGAAGAAATTTGTATAATAGTTTATCGAATTTAACGCCGTAAATCAGTAAATCAGTAAATCAGTAATCAGACGACTCTGCCCTCTTCATTGAACCTTCTATCCATCGCGTGAATCTTAGCTTGATCTAATGATGTACGAGGTGCACTATTTTGTATATCAATCATAACCAAAACTTTTATTCTTATTTTGTTCTATTGTTCTGAAACGACCATTTTGCTTTGTTTTACTAACAAAAATTATTCTTTTATGTGATATAACGATAAAAAAATCTTTGTGCTTATTATAGATTTTTCCCGAACTCTCCAGTAAATGCTCCTCGTAGTCAGAATCTACGTAATACATCAGTAAGAGTCATCTAGTAAGCAGTAATATCTCTGAGTTAGGGCAAAATCATCCACAACTCCTCAACGCCTACCCATTCGTGATCGATTGATCTACTTTATCTATTGGTATTGAGCTATTGAGCTCTAATTGATTCATCGTTCATCATGTTATAAGGATCTTTGCGTTGTCATAACTAAAAAGAATAATTTTCTGCTGTAGCTAATTTTTGTCTGCCATAATGTAGACGTTTCTTAGTCTCGTTGTCATTTGTTCGCATTTGCTTGATGATGGTTTGTATCTCTGTCATAGATCACACGTTCTCGCTTGTTGAAATGTTACGTTTTTGTTGTTGCTGTTGTATTGTACTTTTAAAGCAATTGTTATAATAGATTGTTGTGTTGTTTGTGTTGGTTGTTGTGTGTTGTTGTTGTGTTGTGTGGTGTTGTCTTTGTTCTGTGTGTATCGTTATTGGTGTTGGTTGTTCGTGTGTGTTGTTGTTGTTGTTGGTGGTTGTTGGTGTTTTGTGTTTGTGTTGTTGTGCGTTGTTGTTGTTCTTTGTTGTCCTCAAACCTATATCATAGCGTGCAGCTTATGAAAAACTATACACATCTTTTTCCAAAACAGTATGCTCCTCATAAATATATGTTGAATGTTGAAATGTTGCGCAATCATTAAACATTGTAATATTGAAAACTAAACTAAACCAACATCACCATGATCATCCCATGAGATGACGTCTCGTGACTAGCCATCATCGCTCCTGAATTGCTATACCTAGTATACATCAATCTAGCAGAGCTACTCTCGTATCTCTCTCACTACAGCAGCGTCACTCATAAGCCAATTCAATCCTCGTTACGCTATATCCATAACCCAATCCACCGCTCAAAAACTATATATTATTCATTGTCATTATGTCATGTACTTCTATTATATTATTATTATTATTATTCATTAATTATTAATTATTTTATTATTATTATTATTTATTTCCTTATTATTATTATTGATTCTATTATTATTAGTTATTATTTATATTTCATTTCATCACATCATATCAAGGTACTTTATGAACATATACAAACGCGTAAGATTACCACACACACACACACACCACACACACACACCACACACATCACACACACACACCGACACCCACACACACACACTCACACCAACACACACACACCACACACACACACCACACAAGCACCACCACATCACCGCACACACTACATCTACACATAATTATAGACACTGTCTACTTCAATTCACATTAGATTCGCAATTGCATCGTTGACTAATTCTACTGATCACATGACTGGTTCATTTCTATGATGTCAAGCAGATGCGTAACAAATTTCTTAAGCGTTTGTTGACATACCTTCCATTTTTCACATGTTTAATATAAACATTCGTTTTGTTATGTATTTTCTTTTCCGTTTCTATTATACTTTATATATATTTTAGGCCTTCTCAGCTAAGTATTTATTTATTTTAATTTTGAGCTGAACTCAAGGGTTTTACCGCAAAATGCGTGCTTAGCACACACAAGGCACTTCCGCCTAGGCGGTGCAGTACCGGCGGTCGGCTGCGGTGTTCGACGCGGCGGGGGGCGGGCGGGGACCGGCGCCCGGGGGGGTGCGCTGGGCGGCGGGGCGGGTTTGGTCCTAGGGTTTTAGGATAATCGAAGATCATTTTGATGGCTTTCAATCAGATTTAAATTCGATGGGTTTTGTTACCGCTATATCGCATGTTTAAATCGTCTTTCTACGTGCCTGGTTGACATTTTACATATATAATCGAAAGACAGTAAATTATTAATTAACATTCGTTCGATTATTCTTCGCTTAGTTTACGAGGCTAATATCAACTGGGGTCTAGGCATCCTGGAAAACTCTGGAATCCCTGCAAGGATTCCAGGAACCCTGAATACTGACAAATGGAGCTTCCTGGAAAACCTGGAAACATCGGACTTCTTGGAAACTGGAAAATGGAAAAAAATAGTAACACTACAAAAAAAAAAATAATTATAGATATATCTGTATTATATTATATATATTTTATACTTCATTATTTGTAGTATATGATACATATATCGTATATAGTAATGGCTGATATATTTAATATACATTACGTACGTATAGTATAGTTATATATATCTAGTACTTACTAGTATACTAGCTATTTATTACTTAATTATATATATATTATTATAACTATATATATATATTATCATATTCAGTTCCAGTTACTGACGGTTCCGGTTCCAGATCTCCAGGCTTCCCGTTTGATATTCTCTGTAACTTACAGCAGTATCGAACGAACTTGTTATTGATTCAATTTTTTCTTTCGGATTGTATATTTTTCAGTTCAAACGCATGAGCATCCGTAGAAAGGACGATTTAACATCGATATAGGGTTAAAAAACATCGATAAATCGATTGAGAACCATCAAAAATGATTCTACGATATCTAAAACCCTTTTAGGAACAAAAACCCTCCCTCTTGTGGCTAAGCCCACGTCTTTGAGTAACAACCCTTGAGTCAGGCTCAAAAATAACATAAAAAAAAATACCTAGCTTTTTAGCCGAATATAATATAAAAAGTTATGAATAGAAACGTAAAAGGAACACTACATAAGCAAAGCTCAAAGAGACGCATGAAACATTGAAAAATATAAATAATCTGTAAACTAATAGCTTAGAAAGAAATTTCTAAAAATCTGTTTTGAGCATCATAGGAAACTATAACAGCTATGTCTCTCTGAGTCAGTAAGGTTAGTACGAGTGGATCTGCCAATTCTAATTCGTATAAGTAAAAGTGCTATATATTATTGTTGCTTAACTTCTGTGTGGTGTGGTGCTGAGTGGTTGTGTCGTCGTGTGTGTTGTGCGTGTGTGTGTGTGTGTGGTTTGTGTGTGTGTGGCTGTGTGTTGTGCTGTGTTGCTTATGCTAGGTTGTGTTTATGTTCATACAAACACTATAGTGGAGGTTACTGAAATAAGTAATCATTAATAATAATATAAATGAATAATCATAAATAATAATAATCAATCAATGAATAATAATCAATAATAATAATACATAATAATATAATAATAATAATAATAATGAATAATCGAGCAGCGATAAATAGTATTTTGAGCGGTTGTGTGTATAGTCCAAAATACTCATTTTTATCATTACTTCTGCTTGTAATTTGGGTTTTAATTTTAGTTACAATTGTAACCGTAATGCTGATTGTCAGTATAGGTATAGGGGTGCATATGTATTTTTTTCGGTTTAGCTTTTTCAAGATCTTGATACAATGTATAATGCCAAATTATAACACTTAAGTATTTAGAAGATATGTTTGCAAAACAGTGTTTGTATATTTGCATTTACCTTGAAACGATTGATACTATTTACCCGAGCAACCAACAACAAGCAACAATGACAACTAACAACAACATACAACAACAACACAACAACAACACACACAACAACAACCAACAACAACAACAGACAACCACACCAAACAACCAAAGACAACAGCAACAACAAACACAACAACACACACAACAAAACAACACACAACAACACAACGACAACAACAACACAACAACAACAAAACGCAAGGCACTCTCTCTTCAACAACAATCACATCACAGACCAACAACAACAACGGCACAACAAACGTAACACTTATCAACAACAACAACAATCAACAAAAACATCAAGATGCAACAACCAACGCTACATTTCAACAACACATAGCTACAGCAAAAGATTTATTTTTAGGTTCATGTTATACAAAAACTGATACTTTTATAATGATGACATAGAAGTTCAAAGATAATAGATCAATAGCCTCAACTTAGGAATCAAGAGATCAATGTCACGAATGAGGCTGGAGAGGGTTGTTGATTGATAGTTGATTTACTGACTTTACTGCGACTTATGATTTTACTGAATCTTACTGACTTTAGCTGCTTTAAGGTACATGTACAAATACACATACTTCTTTGTACGTTTAACAGGTTAAAACGAAATAATTAAGATTTACTATTAAAACGCAAAACTGTCTTAAAGAAACAAAAACAAACAATTAAATAAAAAAGTTTGGTTAGTCTATACAAATATGAACTCTTTGAATCCAATAGCAATCAATAGAATCAATAGAATCACATAGATCAATAACACCAATTGTGTGATTTGGGTAAAGTGAGGCATGCGGTGCTATAATGAAAAGATACCTATAGTAACTAGTAAGAGCGGTCTAAAAAAAAGAAACATTGTAAGGATCGTCTAAAAAGATAATCTTAGTAAGATCGGCCTCTTTAAAGAAGCACCTCCCTTAAAAAGGAGGGTGGTGTATTGTTATGTTTATACAAAAATAGATTTGAATTCAATAGATCAATAGGATCACTAGATTATGGAAGGGTTGTAGGAGAGTGGCTGCCTGCATAAAACAGTTATTTACTGATGTTACTGACCTTAACTGCGCTTTAAAGTATGTAACTGCAAAATTTTTTTAAGTTATTTAAACCATCAAAATTTTGAATAAATTTTAGTTAAAAACAAAAATGTTTTAAGCAAAAATTAATAAAAGTATTCTGTGCTACTGTTATCACGAAAATATGAACATTGAATCAGTAGATCAAGTAGATCAATAGAGATCAATAGATCAATCGAATCAATAGATTAAGCTAGGGATCATTGGCACAAGCGGTAGGGCGGTTAGAGTGGGTGTTTTGATTAACTGATTTTTACTGATTTACTGCTGTTATCTAAAAATGTAAAATATGCAAATATTTAATTAAGTTAAAAACATAGAAAAGAATAAATTTTCTTAGTATTAAAAGACAAAAGTTTTAAACAGAATAAACTAAAGATAGATCTAGTTAAGAGTGATTGATATACAAAATACTGACTTGAATTGAATCAAGCTAGATCATAGATCACGGATGGGGCTAGGAGCTCCGGTATGAAGGGCTAGTTTGATTACTGATGTACTGATTTACTGCATTAGGAGTATGTAAAATGCAGATTTTTTAAGTTGTAACCATAAAAAGATAATTTTTATAGTTAAAACAAATGCTTTAAGCAAATAAGCATTAAAACATCATAAATAAATTTTTTATTCAATAAAATAAAAAAAACTATGACTTTAATCAATAGATCAATTGATGGATCAATAGATCATAGATGAACGGGAGGTGAGGATGGGTACGAGGATAGAGTGGGTGGTTTGACTAACTGATTTAGCATGCCGAGTTTTAAGGCTATGTAAAAAAATGGTAAAATATTTGTAAGGTATAAACGTAAAAAGAATAAATTTTGTTAGTTATAAAACAAAACGTTTTAAAGCAAATAAACACAAATGAAATAAATTGTTTATAGTGTAAAAACATAGATGTTTATAAGCAATCAAGAACAAACAATAAATGAAAAGTTTTGGTGTATATTATACAAAATATGACTTGAATCCAATAGATCACAGTAGTGATCAATAGGATCTATGGAAAGGTGTCAGCGAGGCGTATGGAGTCGCGGCAGTTTTGACTTTACTGAGTTACTGATTTTACTGCCTTCATAAGGTATGTAAACAGATGCAAATTTTCTTAAGTTATGAAACATAAAAAGGAATAATTTTTTTTGTAAACAAAATGTTTATGAAAATCAAAAACAAAATAAATAAAAGTTTTTGTGTTATGTTATACAACATCATGACTTAATCAAATAGGATCAATAGATCAATTAGACATCAATAGATCTATGGCACAAAGCGTAGCCGAGGGGTTGGCTGATACAGTTGATTGACTTAGATTAGGGTTATTGGTAAAAATGCGCAAATTTTTTTAAGATATATAACACATAAAAATAGTAAATTTTTTTAGTAAAACAAAATGTATAAGAAACATATAACCCAAAATAAATAAACTTTTATAAGATAAAAATAAAAACCAAATATTATGACTTTAATTCAAGAGTCATCCAATAGATTCCAATAGATCAATAGCTATCACCAGGAAATAAAAATGCGGTAGGGAGGATAGAGTGGGTGTCTGGATTTAACCTGTTTTTACTGATTTACTGCTTTTAAGGTATGTTAAAAATGCAAATTTTTTCCACTTTAGACATATAAAGAATAAATTTTTAGTAAAAGTACATAACATATTGTTTTAAGCTAAGCAACAAAGCGAAATAATAAAAGTTTTCTTGTGTCTGTTTGTACAAAATATGACTTTAATCATTTAGATCAATAGATCTCAATAGATCACGACTGGGTAGGAGGATTCTCAGATGTGGGAGTCGCGTTTGATTAATGATTTTAGCTGATGTTATCCTTTAAGGCTATGTAAAAATGCAAATTGTTTAAGTTAATTATAACATAAAAAAGAATAAATTTTTTAGCTAAAAAAGAAATATTTAAGCAAGATAAACAACAATAAATATATTTTATAGTAAAAACAATAATGTTTTAAAGAAACAAAACAAAAATAAAATACCAAAGGTTTAAGCATTAGATATCTTTTTAAATATGATCTGAATCATATACTCGCCACAACCTTCTAATTGAGTTGTATTTGAAGAAAAGTTACAATATTCTTGTTAAAATTTAATTTTCTTTTTTCTAAAGGATGCGAATCTTGAAACTCATGAATTTGAGTTCTCAGATTCATTTGAATACATTGCCAAAGGAATGCAAACTATTGTTGATGATGAAGTTACTAAACGCTTTACCGCTGAGGATCTCTATTATAAGTTTCTTATTATATTATTATTCTATTATTGATTATTATTATTATTATTATTATTATTATTATTATTATTATTTATATTTATTACTTTGATTCACCTACCGGTACCTTTAAGAGAGATAAAGAGCTTCCCAATGAGAGCACTTTTATTGCGGTCATCGCTTGAATATAAGAGCATCTCCTGTGTTGAAGTTTTTGGTAAAGCCAAACCGATTTTGTGAGTGAAGCCCAGTTTCATGCACGTAGTTATTAAGTTGTGCGTGACCTAATTTTTCTAGAATTTTACCAGTTGTATGTATGATTAGATTGGACGGAAAATTTTCGGGAGGGATGTGCCAGCCCTCTTGGGAGAAGGATTAACATTTTCAATTTTTAATTCAGTTGGATAATGATTAAGTTCAATTTAGTTGTTATAGAAGACATCTAATAACGTTGGGATTTATTTTTATAGTATTTGTATATCCAGTTTGGGACACTTTGAGAGTCAGGGCATTTATTCATGAGACCATTTATAACACACTCATCGTCAGATGTTAACATTCTTTTGAATTCAATGTTCTACTTCTCGTGCGGCCCTAAATAATCAGCAAAGAACACTTCTGCTTTTTAATGTCAAAAAATCCAAAATTTGGTAACTTTATATACCTATATATACTATATATATATATATTATAGTATATAGTATATATATTATATATATAATATATTATATATTATATATATTATTATATATATATATATATATATATATATATATATATATATATATATATAGTATTATATTATATATATATATATATATATATATATATATCCACTCACCTTCTCTCCCAAGACTGGGGTAAGGTGCAATACATTGCACTGGAAAACAGAATTAAGGTAGTAGAAGAATTGAATGCAAGTCGATAAAGAAAAGCCCAGCCTTTACTGACCCCCTTTATACTCCTTTAGTAAGAACTCGGCTGCCAGTCATAAAAAGTCACCCTAGGAGGCTTCACAGGACACGTGGATGGATCCTACCACCTCAATGGTATCTCATCAATGTCAGTTTATCCCTTGGGCATTGCCTACAAAGCGATACCCCTTTACAAAAACCCCTGCTATCTTACTCCTATTATGTACCTTTCTGCTTGCCAAACTCACATTCCTCTCTCTCCAGGATTTCCTTTACTGACTCAAATCCGCTTTTTCTTTCGGCTCCTCCGTCTAGTTGGATCAGTTCCCCAGCAACGAGCTCACTCACTATACCATCGCTAACACCAAACCTATCATCCATCCTTTCCACATGGACATAAACCATCTTAATGTAGTACTTTCATTTATTCTTCTCATTTACTATCTGTCATACCAACACAACTCCCTAATGCATTCTTTCCTCATCTTATCAATTCTTTTCAATAGCATACCCCTAAGATTGTCGATCTGAACCACATTGTACTTTGATCTATACCTCTTATTCTATGACCATGAGTTTCACTACTATAACATTAATTTAACGCAGGTAACAAACATCCCTCATGCTGCGAAACCCTAGCACAATCAAGACTGTTAAGTTCAGTTTACATCCACCCAAAGGATTAATTGTTTCCAGTCACCTTCCTACGCATTTCACAACTTTTCTATGACACACGTGCATCATCCATTCCTTTTCATCCAACAGTATATCCTAAATATTTAAACTCATACTTTTGTTCCAGTTGCCTCAGCGTCTGACATGACCACACTGAGGACTTCCTCAAACTCACAACCAAAACTTGTTAAACTTCTTAACCTAATTTACTGTTCAAACTCCTCCTTTTTCACGCCTTGTCCTGCCAAAACCCCTCTACCAATCCTCTCCAACTTGCTTCTCAGATTCGCCATAAAACCCAAAAACCAAATCATCCACTGTACAGTGATTAAGCAGGGCACCCAAACATTTTCTTGCCATTCAAAACACCGTTCCCTTCCCACCCTTGCCTATAATTCTTCTCATAACCCAATCCATACTAAAATTAATAATCATTAGACAAACCCAGTCCTGCTCACTAACGCTATTAATTATTTAAACAATACAACTCTTTCACTGCTTTGTTATTCTTTAACATCACTTCACTATCGTGCATACATACTTGTTGAATTCATTTCAGGAAGCCTAGGCACCTTAGAACACTCTTAAGTATTTGGCTAGGGTAGTCTTTTGACGTGGGACTCGGAAAGAGGCAAGGAAGACAGGCTATTCTAGTTGTAGATCACCTGTCGGTGAGAGGTTAAAGATCAAATTTTCGCTTTGTTTTGAACAGGTCAATTTATGAGAAAATAACACAATTTAATATGATTACGAGTTTCATACAGAATATAGTTAGATTTACTCATCTATTTGTTTCATGTGTAAATAAATTGGTCTTCACCTCCTCGCCACTTCTAAAATTGCTCCTTGTTCTTTCGCCCCTTAGTCACTCACATACTTTCAGACAATAATCTACCAGCATATATCTTTCCCTACAAACTCGATAGCATCTAATGTCCCCCTAGTAATTCTTATAGTTGTCCCCTTCACCCTTACTGAGATGAGTATTTATCTGCTCTCATCTCTCAATCCTCAAACATAATCCTTGTGTGTGCAAAACTTCGAAAGTCCATTCAATCACTCATCTTGCTTCATTCGTTGATTCATGTGTCATTCATAGTTCCATGCTATGCTTGCAGATTCTTGCCATTCCTCCAACTTTCTCACTCTATCCATTTCCTCCTCGTCCCCAAATTACCTATTTCTTCTTGCAATCATCAAACCCACACACCTTCACTATCACCTCTGTCAGATTACTTGCCAATTTTATGGCGCGAAGTATTATGTAGTGATCAAATATTATTTTTTTGTTTGTCACATATTTATTTATAAGATTTTTATAATATAACGTATATATATGATATATTATATAATGATATATATATATATATAATATATATATGATATATATCAGTATATATATATATCTATATTATATATATATATCTATATATATAGTGATATAATATAATATTATATATATATATATATAATAGCCGTATATATATAATTTTATCTTAAAAGATAAAATTTTCATGATTACGATCACAAACGAAACGAGTATCTGTACTTCTTATGGATTTATAATAACTATGCTTCAAAATTCAAGAAAGAAGCTCAAAAAATCCATAAATCCTTTAACACTTAAACCAACTACAAACCAATAAAAAGTTAGTCCTAAGATAGAGAAAAGCAAAGTGAAAAAGAAAAAGAAAAAAAGATCACTCCAATCAGGCAAATATTTTTCTTCTCCACTTCCAACATCAATTTAAATAATGACACTCTCTGGGAAAAGAAAGCTGGATATGCAAAGACAGCAGCAGCCTTCCCACATTAGAAGACTATGATTCAATAAGTAACATCCAGCACCTACATGACAACCCCCAGTTACCTTTATTGAAAACCATCACAGAACTAGGCAACCTTATATTCAGTGAGAATAAAAAAAAAATAACATTATTAAGAATACAGTTCGCATTCTCGTATATGATTATATATATGAGTATATATAGTATATATATACTATATATTATATATATAATATATAATATATTATATATAATGATATAATATATATATATATATTATATTAATATATATTATAATATATATAATATATATATATATAATTATATATATATATATATATTATAATTAGTGAGTTAATGAGACTACATATATAAATGGATGAGATTAATATTTTTTGATTAGACTTTTAGTAAAAATTATATTTAAAATTTCTATATTTTAATTAGTTTAACAAAATTTATAATAAGGAAGGAATTAAGATTTGTGTTCACTTCATTCCTAGTTTAAATGTGTAAAGGCAATTAAGAACTGCATTAATACAAAGAAAGTTTCCTGTTATTCATTAACATCGTTTTTTTTTTAAATTTATTATATAATAATTAATATAATAATAATAATATTACATAATAATAATAATAATAATGAATAATAATAGATAATAATAAATAGGAAGTGGGTAGAATTAAGGCGAGAAGTTAAGTGAACCAAGGTAATAAGGATATAGTATTTTAAGAGCGCTCGCAAATAAATCAGTTGAATGTGAAGCAAGTGTGAAAATTGGAATAAATCTGTAGCCAAATCGCAAGCGAAGTGGGTTGTTAGCAGTGCAAAGGAAGTATGTGGATGTAATAAAGTAGGAAGTAAGAAATGTTAACAGTAAGTGTTGGAATGAAGAAGGTGGATTGCATAGTGGGTTAAAAAGTAAAAAAGAAGCGCTGTTGAATGTACTAAAAGCCAATGATGAATGTTTCAAAAGACAAGATGCTTGGAATTATACTAAGGAGGAAAAAAGGAACGCTAAAAGGGTTGCATATGTAGGAAGAAAAAAGAGGTAAATGAACAGTTTGGGAGGAGGAATGGGGGGTAACTTATAGGGAATAGGAAGCTCTTCTGGAAGGAAGCGCGGAGTTTTTGTTAAGAATGAGAAAAAGGGGAGTCTGCTTAGAATATAGTGAATAGGGATGGTGTTTTTCTAAAACTGATGAAATAGGATGTGAGGGGAGTGTGGGTGGGGGATCAAACTTCAAAAATTTGCATAATATTGGCAGTGATAAAGTCAGAAGGTGAAGTGAATGTGTTTGAGGGGAACGGTGCAAGAAGGAATAGGTTATTTTGGGATGAGGTCATTAATAAGAAGGAGGTAATGGGTACAGTGAGAAAGTTGAAATAGTAAATCTGCAGATATATAGATGAATTAACTGGTGAAATGATCAAGAACAGAGGCGAGATGGTGTTGATTGGATTTGGAAGTTTTGATGTAAAAAAGCATTTATGGAGGTTATAGTTCTGAGGGATTGTTTGAGGAGAGCAATAATAGTATCCTTATATATAAGGGTAAGGGGGGATAGGGTAACTGTGGAATTTATAGGGGAATTAGTTTGACGTGTTGTAGGGAAGAAATATATGCTGGTATTTTGGTGAAAAGAGTGCGTCGAGTGACTGAAGAACTGATGAAGAGAAAACAAGGTGCATTTACAGTAGTTTA
>JABUQX010053155.1:0-7500 GCA_015478945.1 Trachelipus rathkii
CGAATTAAGCCATGCTTAAACAGCTACTAATTGATATCTAACGTTTTCGAGAGAAAAATAAACTAAAATTTTATTTTAATAAAAAGTGAAAAGGAAACTTGATTTGCAATTAAAACCTTCATAACAAATCATAATTATTTATTTAATCTCCTGTATGTACCTGTCCTAACTTAAGTTCATTTTATTTCCATCCATCATTATTATCTAAGTAAATAATCTTTATATCTGATTATATATATATATATATAAGGTAGGACTATATATATAGAGTAAATATAAATATATAATATATAGTAATATATATTAATGAAGGATAATATATATATAGGACGGACACAGCTGTATCAAGGATAAAAGATTACATCTAATGAAGTAGTATGCTCGCCAGAGAGAACTATCGTACGGATGCGGCAATGCAGGTTGTATATAGTACCTGTCATAGGTCTTGAGGACAGTACTACGCTCTCGTGCAGTTGTCTGGTATGCGATTAATTGCGACTGCGGAAATGGTATCGTAGACGAGGCAGTAAGTACACGTACGATATACTCCGAGCGGTGTTACCTATGCTAATACCGTGAGGACGGCTACAGACAGTGACTGTATCCTGTCACTGTGTACGCTGATTCGCGGGCTGAGAGCATGAGTATGGTGGAAGTACCACTATACACAAGGGAACGAGTATTGTATTAGTGTACTGAATCACGATATGGTCGCACAGTGCGTGCAGAGGAAATCGTGTAATGGTAATCGTAGATATCGTACTGTCTCCACGATCGAGAGCATAAGCGACAGTATAAACGCGAAGTCGTCGCGCTTATCTATAACGTTAGTACCGGTGCTATAAATGACTGAGTGGACATAGTGTCAGCGATAAGTGATATTGCTTTGAGCATTAATTATAGAGATGTGAGAAAAAGCTTTGATGGTAGCTGCCATGTACTTAAGAATAAGCACACTATTACTTTGTTCTGGCCAGTATGATAATTAGATTAAGAAGTTATGGTAACTTATTGTTTAAATTGTTACTATCGAGTTAATGTAAAGAATAACGTGATATGTTAGAAGATAATGTTTGAAAAAAGTGTGAAATAAGGATTACGTTCCTGTACTGCCATTGATTTGACTATTAAGTTACCTACGTATTTATCTGTTGTTTCTAGGGTAGGAAATTGAACACTCTTGGTTTAAGAATGTTACTATGCTATTAGATGTGTTAAGATGGTGGTTGGCATAGCTGTTTGTGGCCGTGTCACATTATATCATTCTTAGTTCAGGCTATATGTTAGCTTTATTTAATGTGAAAACTTTGTTAGTTAGCATATATTCGTTGGATCAGCACGATATATGATTAGCAAATTATAGGTTGGTCTTTAGGTTTATAGTATAAAATATTTCTGGTTAAATGTTACATAAAGTGTTATTAATTTTAGTAAATATGAAGGAAGTGATTTGACTGTTATGAAGGATAACATTAAGGTGAAGACAAAAGAAGTCTGACTGAATATTCGTATGCGGGAGTTCTGTTATGGCAGAATGACGTCAGTTATCTCTTCCTGTTGTGTAAGCTATGGTAATTTTTGTTAAATTTGTGACTGTTCTTTCTATTAGTGATAAGGTATGTTAAAGGTTTTGGATATGTTGTGTATGATGCATAAGTAGGTTTTACCATCAGCTGTACTTATAGTTATGAATTTGGTAGCCTTGAATTGACTACGTAAAAACTTTGTGTATGATATGCCAGTCATAGTAATGCTTAGTGTTGTGATTCGACTAAGGGCTTTAGTTAATAGTTGAATGAAAGACAGGATACGAGTATCTTATTATGTCATCCATGATAATTATCGTGCCACTTAGGAATATCGTTAATAAGGACTTGAATCAATAGGATATCAAGACAAGAAGATACCATATAGCTCAAAGATCAATAATCAATACCTCAATAGATCGATGGTTGGGGTGGGAGGGGGAGGGAGGGATGGGTTGATTTACTGATTCACTGATTTACAGCTTTAGTGTATGTAAAAATGTAAATTTTTTACGTTATAAACATATAAAAGAATAAAATTGTTTTGATAATACAACAAAATGTTCTAAAAGAAATAAAATTAAAAATATAGGTTTTTTTTAAAAAGAAAACAAAAGGTTTTTAAAGAATAAAATTAAAATTTTTTAAAAACAAAAAGTTTTAAAGAAATGAAAATTAAAAATAAATGTGTTTTATAAAAAAACAAAAGGTTTTAAAGAAATAAAATTAAAATTTTATAAAAACAAAAAGTTTTAAAGAAATGAAATTGAAAATAAATAAAAGGTTTTTTTTAAAAACAAATATTTTTTAAAGAAATGAAATTAAACAAATTAAATAAATAAATAAATAAATAAACAAACACATCGCTATACTGACTCGTTAAAGATATATTTACCTCATCAGCTTTCGTACCTATTCGTTCTGTATGCATTTTTAGTTACTTTACTGCTGTTAAGTATGGATCTTTGTTATTGCTATCAGTTTATACGAACGTAAGATATGTTAGGTTTTGTCATTGTACATTATATTCATAGTTCAGGTGATGCTATGATTGCTTTATTGAAGTGAAAACTTTGTTACGTTAGCATATATTCATTCATCCGTATGACAATTAGACAACGTCATGATAAAATTTTGTTAAATATTACTATGTTAATGTAAAAATATTCATGATGTTAGAAAAAGTGTGAGTAGTTTATGTTCTGCGCTTGCAAGATAATATTACTTTAACTGTTGTATACGTTTGGACTTTGCTACGTTAACAGTTTATTCATGTTTAAGGGGTGTGTGGTTTGATATTTGTTAGTATAATTCCTTAGTTCAGAATGAACGACTATGTAAGCTTTATTGAATGTGAAAACATATTGTTTCGGCCATTAGATATATATACTCGGTGGTCGAGTAAATGATAATAGGTTAGGGCTATGATAAAATTTTTGTTAATTAATGTTAATGTAAAATTATCAACGATATGTTAGAGATATGTTTTGAAAAAGTGTTGAAATGATTACGTTTATTTTTATTCTCTGTTAATGAGTAAACAAAGGTAGAGGGCCGCTCATTTTTTGAATGTTAACAGTTTACTAAAGCATAAGGTTTGTTAGGTTTTGTGTATGCAAATTAGATTGTTAGTTTCAGATGATGCTATGTTGCTTTATCTGGTATGGATCACTTTGTTGCATAGCATATAATTCATTGGGCGTGTGAAAATTAGATTAGGTTGTGATAAAGTTTTGTTAAATGTTACACTATGGTTACAATGTAAAATACACATGATATGTTAGAAAAAGGTTTGAGTAGGGCTTGTTAGGTTAGTTTACTTTGTTGTTGCCTAAGTTGGAACTATTGTTAATGTTAGCAGTTTATTCGTGCTTAACGCGTTATTAGGTTTGATCGTTTGTACATTGCAATTCGTGGTTACATTGATGTATGTTTGCTTTTTGATGTGGAAACTTTGTTACTTAAGCATATATTCGTTGATCACTCACTGATAAATTAGACAAGGTTATGATAAATATTTTGTTAAATATTACTATGTTTAATGTAAAACTATCCATGATATGTTAGACAAAGTGTGAGTAGGTGTACATTCTGCGTTCAATGTTAGTTACTTTAAACTGTTGTTAAGTATGGAACTTTGTTAATGTTAGCAGTTATACTTCGGTGTTTAATGCGTGTTAGGTTTGTCGATGCACATTGCATATTCTTACTTCAGATTATGACATGTTAGCACTATTGATGTTGGAAACTATTGTTACGTTAGCATATATTCATTGATCACTATGATAATTAGACAAGGTTATGATAAAATTTTGTTAAATGTTACTATGTTATGTAAAAATTTCCATGATATGTTAGACAAAGTGTGAATAGGTTACATTCTGCGTGTCAATGTTGTTAATTTAACTGTTGTTGTATAGGAAACTTTTGTTAATCGTTAGCAGTTTATCGTGCTTAATGCGTGTTAGGTTTGTCGATGCACATTACATTCTTAGTTCAGATTATGACATGTTAGCATTATTGATGTGGAAACTTTGTCGCAATAACATATATTCGTTGGTTAGTATAAAAAGAGCTTATTTTTTATGCTATTTTTTTTTCAAAATGATACTCGAAATATGCCTTAACTCAATAGATCAGTAGCTCGATAGATCAATGGATCAATAGATCTTCGGTGGGGAGGCTGGGAAGGCTCTGGAGGCTCTGGAGGCTCTGGAGGCTCTGGAGGCTCTGGGAGGCTCTGGAATCTCAGGAGGCTCTGGGGGTTGGTTTGATTTATATAAAAACGTAAATTTTTTAAGTTATAAACTTAAAAAGAATAAAAAATGTTTTATTTTTTTAAAAAAAAAAAATTTAAAATTTTAAATTTTTTTTAATTTTTTTTTTAGTTTTTTTATTATTTATTTTTTTTTTTTTAATTTTTTAATTTTTTTAATTTTTAATCTTTTTTTTATTTTTCTTTTATTTTTTTTTATTTTCTGTATCGAGGATACATCATAAGAAAGATGAATACCAAGTTCGTTCGTTTTATGTCTAATATTTCAGGTTTGGGGGCCGGAGACCCCCTTTGGGGTGTGTACGGATATTTAAACCCATATATGATTCCTCTCTTTCCTTCTCAACCACCGAATCTCCCGAACGACTCCTTTCTCCAAATCTCCTTATGCATTCTGTTCCTTTTACTAAGAGGGACGGTGCTAGCGCCCCGTGACACTGGGGGTTTGTCCGCATAGACGATCCGCTTTACGAATTATGTTGAAACAGATCCAGTACGACGTTCGATGACTCTGTGGGTTCAATAACATATATATTAAGATACCAAAATTGTACCCATTTACACTAATATAATTACAATATCGCTCGGGCAGCCAGTCGGGCACTCAGAGATGCGCCCGGAGAAATAGCACGCCGTGTTTTACGCGGTGCCTAGTTGCCAGCTCTACGTTCTCATCTGAGTAACTCAGACTTCCTTGCTCCGCACTTCTTTTCCCATTCCGCATTATTCGCAGTGAACTTCACATGTCTTCTTCTCTTTCTGCCTTCCGTGGGATACTCTGCGTTTTTTACACACTACTGCTTATTCTATATAAAGTTGGGACCCCTAATACCACCTCTTCTTGAATGAGGGGTCCTACGTACGGAGCCTATCAGAGCGTAGTGCGATATCATGCGAGACTTATTAAGTTTCCGGGACACACTACATAAGTTCAAGTAGATCCTACGGGATGTTCGAATAAAACATAATATAATAGAGAACATTGAAGCAGCCCGCCATGATGCTTTGGTTGTTGGTTTCATCAGGACCCTTCACTGAATGGATTTTCATTTAAACTATCCGCATCAGAGGCAAGCCGGCTCCAAGCACCGGAGATACGACGGGAGCCAACGATCCATCAGATTCCAAGTAACCAGTCACTTTTCACATAGAGAATTCAAGACTCGTGAGAGTACGTTCTTCACTAAAAGTAGTTTCAAGTCCTCGTTATTAACTAGCGCAACAATATGCGATATTTTAGTGCCAGGGTAAGGTGGGACCCACGGCCTAAGGGGGGGCCCGTCAATGCAGGGAGCGTACATCCTGTCGTCTAACGACGAGGTGATACCGTCGACCCATCTAGACGACCCTCGCTCGCACAAATATTTAACACCCGATATTGATAACTCTAACCCAATGTAAGATATATATCGGAGCCATAGGCCGGAGCCGAGCCGGAGCCAGAGCAGGAGCCTGACCTAAAAATCATTCCCTATATGATATAGTATATATATACTATTACTATATATATATATCTATATATATCACTGAACCTATATACTATATAATATATATAATATATATATATAATTATATTTAATACATATTATATATATATATATATATTATATATATATATTTATATATATATATAATATTATATATTATATAATATATATATATATACTATATAAATATTACCATTACCAAGGAAAAAAAAGGTCCCCCCCCCCGGATTAAAAAAAAAAAAAGTCGGAGGCCGAACGTGGCGGAACAGGAAGAGGAAATAGGAACCGAAAGTTTCGGAGTCGGTGCGGTGGCGGTGCGGTGCGGTGCGCGGTGCGCGTGCCGGGCGGTGCAGTGCGGCGCGACCGGTACCGGATCGCGATGCGGTGCGGTACCGGTCACGGTGCGGGCGGCTGCAGAGATGGACGGGCTGAAGGAGACGGCAAGTGCTGTCTGTCGACTGGTGCCTTCGATCTTGCCGTAGGCCTAATCGGCCATGCTAACTCGGAAGCAGCTACAAGGTCGTAGCGGCTACGCATCTTAAAGGGGGACTCACCCTATATACATCCTTTAGCGACTTGAAACTCGTCCGGTAAATCGAGGCTTAACGCATTACATAGAACATATACCAAGTTTCAGATCGATACAATAGCTCTATTTCTTCCTATCGAAAAGGGTGTCATTCGCTCTAACTGGCCATTAGCTACTACACGCTTGATTGACAAGATGAAATACCATGGAGCACCCTAACGGGGGGATTCTCAGTCCCCAAGGACCTAGAATATAGACAAGAACGCTGAAGAACTCGGTATATACCCTTCATATATGGTACTCACATTGTATAGGGTGGGGTTATAACCGTACTCACATTTTGGAACTCCAGAGGGGGGGCTGACCCACATCATAGGCAAATTGACATAGAACGATGAACTCGTATACTACCCTTAATATAGGTACCATATCATAATATAAAACGTGTGCCCAGTTGCTGACCTCCCGGTCGCGCTAAACTATAGTTCCACAGGAGGAATGCCAATCAAAACCTACGTCTTCTTCGTGTTTATCTCATAGTAATGCGGTGAGATATTCTTGTATATAATTGCATTTATGTTTAGGCGATAAATGATATTGGAGGGATGGAGAAGGAGGAACAGCAATCGGTATCTGTCAATAAGGAAAATTGAATGATAATGGTTTGGTGCGAAGATGGTTCATGTATAGCTATGAGGTAAAACATGCAGTTGTGCAGTTCAAAAAGATATTGAAGGAAGGTAAAGAGAAGAGCAAAGGTAAGTTAATGGTTTTTTTTGTTAACAAGAAGATTATTTTCATTTTCCTACGGAGAGAATGTTTTTAATGGAGCACGAGGAATAAGTTTTGCTCGAATCGCGGCTGCTGCGAATATAACGAGTATGTTGAATTAAGTTTATTCTGAAGTTTGGAAAGAGGCGAACGGTTAATCTTGGGCAGCCTCTCTGTGGTGCAATAGCACGAGAGCAAGCATAGTTAAACCTAAGGTTCTTTACTGTTTTTGTCTCGAATGGTAAAATGAATATTCGAGTGTGCCTTCCATTGCAGATGAGAATCACATCGGTATTGCGGTATCACAGGCACTCCAAGGCATCCCTCCCCCTGAAGCAGTAGCCATTCTTTGATAAATTAAGGGGGAACGATTGGAAGGACCAATAATTAGCAACCCTGTTGTGCGAGAAA
>JABUQX010053155.1:12500-40000 GCA_015478945.1 Trachelipus rathkii
GGTTTAATTGCAGAAGGAACATCAGGGTAAGACTACAGTGTGCTTGTTCTTCTTATTGATGCCTGAAAAAAGGTTTCGCCTACTAATTTACATCAATATTCAATTCAATCGACCTCGTTTCCACACTTTGTATACACAATTTTTTCACCAGGAAAAATTTTACCCATTTTAAAGATACAATCAATTGTTTATATACAATTTAAGAGTATATAACAATATATATATACTTATATAATATATTATATATAATATTATATAATATATATAATATATATAATATATATATATAATATATATATATATATATATATATATATATTATATATATATAATATATATATACTATATATATATATATATATATATATATATATATATATATATATATATATATGATATATATATATTATAATATGAGTTTATATATATATAATATTATATATATATTCTACCTCATAAATATATATATACATATATATAATACTATATATATAATAGTGATATATATTATATATATACTATATATATATAGTATAGTGTGCAGTATATAGATATATACAGATATATATATACTATATATATTATAATATATATATATATTATTATAATATAATATATATTATATATCATATATATATATAACTAATATGATTATTTATATATATATTATATATATAAGTATATATATTATATATATATATATATCCTATATATAAAATATACTCTATATATATATTATATATATATGATAATATCTATATATATATATATTATATATATATATAATATATATATATATATATAATATATATTTTAACCAACAATTTCTCTAGCCAGAATATACAGTAATTTTTATACACAAGTTACATTTCAATAGGCTACCAAAGATTTTTATAAACCTTTCTAGATTTTGTCAAGGACTATATTCGTTAAGTAATTATCTCACCTTTGAGATTGTCAATGCAAAAAATAGCAGTCCTGTAATATGGCCCTTGCTCTCTCCACACCAAAGGTAAAACCAATGACACAGTTCGTTGATACAGCTTTGCAGCAACATATGTGGGAAAGGTTTTGTCTTGATCTCCTAGCTTTATTCCCAAAATATGCATTGGTAAGGAACTTTTACTAAAGGCGTTAAAGCTGCATTGCTGTCACTAAAGTTACTTTTGCCAACACACATAACAAAATCTATCAGGACTGTTTTTTACACTTTCTAATTCAATTCTTATGAAAATTATTTAGGGAAACAAAAAAGTTTTATTTGCCCTTAAATTTGGGGTTTTTTTTTCCCCCTTGGCCTGGCAAAATAAAATCCCACAAGATAAATAAAGCTTTTAGAAATACACTTGTTAAACACTGTCCTAGATGAGAACAGTCAAGGATTAAAGTAAGAACACTTAGTTGGAGAGTGAGCAAGCAACACACAACACTCGCGCCCGCGGTCAGCTAGAGACTGGGCTCTCTAATGCCATCTAGGGAGCTCGGTCTGTATCTTAAAAAAGACCTGATTGAGCAATAAGAATGCTTGATTTGGATTTAGGGAGACAAATTTCATTAACAACCACTATAAAACCCCAGGAACATTTTGGTCATCAGCCTGTGTTATATCTGTATACACGGATGTCAAAGTGGATTTTAAGAGGAGACCGTGCTGTAATCTTTCAATTCTGAAATTACTGCTGCGAATAACAAAATAAGATTCTGAAATTTTAGAGAATTCATCGGTAAATACTTTTATTATTTATTATTATTAATGATTAATTATTATTATTATTATTCATTATTATTATTATTATTTATTATTATTTATTATTATATTATCTATTAATTATATTATTTGTATTATTATTATTATATTATTTTATTATTATTATTATTATTATTATTATTATTATTATTATTATTATTATTATTATTATTATTATATTATTATATTTATTATATATTATTTATTATTATTATTTATAATCTCTCAAGTAGGACTTCCGCCCTGTCATTTGCACCAACATCTTTCGTTCCTTCTGGCCCAGAAACTCTTAGTCTAGAAAACTCTAGAAAACTATTCTCGGCGCAATGGTTTCTGATGCCTGTCCTTGAGTTATACACTCATGTAGGGTTTCACCCTTTCAGTGAAACTAAGCATCGTTCTTCCATCTGGCTCAAAAATTTGTTCTCTCAGAGCTCTCCAGAAAATCGTGTTTTTCTAGGCGCATAAGATTCAATGCTGGTTCCAGGAGTTTTACAAGCAAAAAGTAAAAGACCGGGTTGCTAGCCCTGTCGTCCTAAAACTATGCAAAGAAAGTCTTCTTTTGATCCGACTGTCTAGAAAATCCAATCTTCTTATAATAGACATATCTAAACTCCACTAGATGCTGCAAATAATATGATTTCATTGTAAAAGTTGAATTTATTCTTAGTTATTAAAATTTGCAAAAAAAACATAAATTAGGATATTTTTGTACTTCCTGCCAACGAACTAATTTTTTTAAAACTATCATTTATATATTTTGCGTGTATCGTAAGACTTGATTTTGAAAGTTTTGTTGCTCCTCCACTTCATTTATGCATAAATAATAATTTCTCTTTGATTAATAATTTTGATTAAAAATTTAAATTTCATAGAAATGCTAAAATATTTTCTATAGAGTTTTATAATTATTACTTTTTTTATCCGCTCCAGTGGAAATTCTAGTCACAATACATGTCTTCATCAGCAGCTTCATTACCTACGACGAAAAACCATATACATCCTTCTGTAAAACCTCTTCTGAACTTTTCAGCACTCTTCTGGCTTTCTCTCCGATCCTTCCCATTTTTCTCCTCCCTGCTGTTGGCAACACGTCCATCTCCGACGACAGTCAGATCGTTTAAAATTATATATTATTATTATTATTATTATTTATTATTATTATTATTATTATTAAATTATTATTATTATTATAATCATTATTATTATAATGATTATCATTTATAATTATTAATATTAATTATTATTTTTACTATTATTATTATTATTATTATTATTATTATTATTATTATTATTATTATTATTATTATTATTATTATTATTATTATTATTATTATTATTATTATTATTATTATTAATTATTATATATTATTATTATTATTATTATTAATTCTTGGCAATTAACTGATAAAGCGATATCAAGGATAGACACCTTATTACCACATGACTACGTGATAAATATTATTTTAAAGTTACAACAATTTTTTTTCCTTATAGAAAAATAATTGATGAAGCTACTTCCTTAAATATTAATAGTGCTATTCTGTGTAAGATATTGTATAATTATGCTAAATGTATATTAAAATAAATTCACTCTTGTTTTGCAATCCATTGTTGTCCTTTAAAAGTTTTGTTTGTTCCGTAAAACTTTGGCTTTAATTTATTCATAGAAATGTCGAATATTTATACGCAAAAATTTGTTGGTATATGAAAAATACAATAGGCATAAATTTAAAAAAACTGGGACGAAACTTTGCTACGTGATTGATAGATATTTTTACCGGATATTCATAGCACATATATAAATTAGAAAAATTAGAATATAATTTATTGTATATTTCTTGTTATCAAAATATGTCATATAACTATTTATAGGGAAACGAGAGTGTTAATATATATATATAATTATAGTATAATGTAAATAAAGGTCTAATTATATATATATAATAAATATGATAGTTATATATATATATTTTATTGCGCTTAGGAGTAAGATGAGAGGATGTGTGGTGACTCAATAACTTTTTAGCATTGAAACAAGGACTGAGAAAATGAGAGAGAAGAAGAATAAATTGTTTAGGTTTATCTGGCATTTGGCAAAAGGTGTATGATAAGACTTAATAGGGAAGCTTTTTGGCATGTTTTCTAGTGATATATGCAATCAAAAGTATGTTAATCACGACAGTGAAGCGTGTGTAAAGAAGTAAGGCAGTCGAACAAGTGATTGGGTTTAATGATTAATAGCTGAGTGAGGCAAGGGGTTTGGTTATGTCTCCTTGGTTATTCATATTTGTATATCGATGAAATTTTTGAAAAGAATTAAAGGTGTAGGGGTGGCAAGAGATGGTGTTAAAATGATGGAGAATTACGGAAGAGAGGTCGCGATGGTTCCCTACTATTAAATGCGATGGTGGGTTTGTGTGGTGGTGGAATCTGAAGAAGAGTCTGAGAGATTGGTAGTGAAGATTTGCAGGGTGTGTAAAGGAGGGGCTTGAAGTAAACGTAGATAAGAGTAAGGTTAAGGTTGTGAGTGAGATAGTGGCCACGTTGTGAAGTTAATTGACGATGGTGAGCACTGGACAACGTGTATGAGTTCAAAATATTTAATATATATATGTTGGATGAAAAAGGGAAAGGGTGATGCCGAGTGTAGTAGGAAAGTTGTGATGGCAGGAGTGGCTGGTGCAATTAAACTTTGTGGATGTAAAGGGACTAGTCCTTGAGCTGCTAGGGATCTAACATGAGGGTATAATGTTCATGTATTAATGAATAAGTAGCGAGACTACGGTCTGGAATAAGCTCGCATATAGATCAAAATGTCAATGTGTTCAATGGAAATTCTTATTGACGTGTTAGGTGTGAGAAGATTGATAAAATGTGGAATTGAAACGTATTTGAAGAGTTGTGTGTGGGATGAAGAAGGGGGTAATATGAGAAATTGAAAAAAGGGGGTGCTGGAGTTGACGCTTGCTGGTAGAACGGCAAGAAAACGTGGATTGAGTCAGTAAAGGAATACCTGGAGAGAGGACATGTGGGTTTGACAGTTGGCCAGAAGAAGGTGGTAAAAAGAGTAAATGATAGTGTGGGAGTATATGGCCTTGTGCTCTCACTTCGTGAGAGCGGTGTGATCACTCTCGCGCTATATATACAGAGTCGTTGTGTAGTGAGATATCTGGAGCGTGATCATCTGTGTGCACTGGTAGCAAACTGAAAATGTGTAGAGAGTACTCTCTCTCGTGACGGTCTCTCTTTATAGCTCGATATAGCTATAGCACTCTCTATATGCGACACTAATGCTACTGTGTGTGTCTTATGACGGAGGCATCGACATTACTGTGTGTCTCTCTATCTTCGTGCGGAAGAACGCGTGTGAGTCGCTGTGAGAGTCTTATGGGCTCGTTTTGAATATTGAGTCAATGTACCGGTATTCTGTACTCACCCATAGATACTTTACAGTGTACCGACGAGCAGACTCGTGGCCGTATGAGTCGATGTTCTCACTACTATGTACTAGTTATATAAATAGTATATATATATATATATAATATATTAGTATTATATACTATATATATAGACTACTATAAGCCGTATTATGATTGGTACCACTCACTATTATACTCTATATATATATAATATAGTATATAGTAGTATATATATATTATAATATATTATATTATACTATATGAAGTAATATAATATACTAGTAGTATTTATATACTCTATATATATATATAGTATGTATATATATTATATATATATATATGTATATATTATATACTATATATATACGTCATATATATATATTATAGTATATATATTATATAGTATTATATATATATATATATTATTATATAGTATAGTTATATATATATATAATATATATATTGTTTTGAATTAATCACACGTTTCACGCCTGAATAAAGGGCACAATCAAAATTATTGAGCTTCCCACCTAATTAGACTTAAATTAACAGAAATTATATACTATTAACATCGTATTTTTTTTAACAGGAATATTTCCAAATCTGGAAAAATCATATCTTTATATCCAAATAATCATTTAATTATTTTAATATTTCACAATGTGGGTAAAAACCAATGGCAAAACAAATATCATATATTAATTTAATTTCGGATAATTTTTATTTAATTTCGCAACCTATTTTCATGAATAAATTTTCCTTTTTTAATATCCCTGCAAAAAACGGATGGGTTTCCGAGGAAAAACCCGATAATAGAAATCTTGGGCATATATAAGGGGGAACAAGCCCATTAGGAAGTTTTTATGTTGTTTAAGTTTTCTTATATAATATTTAAGAAAATAAAATAGATGAAGGTAAAGACATTTTCCTTTTTTAATAACGTGTGAACAAATATAAATGTTTATTTTTTCGTACAATATTTAGACGTTAGAAATTTCTGTAAGATTTACGATACTTGAGAATTGCACACGGGATGAAATACCAAACTCTTACCGGTGCAATCAGTAAACTACACTGTCAGTAACTTTGTCGCACCGTCGTCGTCCCGCTACGCATGACGGCCGAGCATCTCATTTGGAGGCGTTCTCCTGTATGACCTTGGGTTTGTCGTTACTGACGAGAGCATGATCTGTTTGTACGTACTACTTTGACTCTCTCTATGGTGATAGAAAACAGACCCATAGGAACGCCGCGCGTCGAGCGTGCGTCAGACGATAGGTGAGATTCGGGTACAGGCGACATGTCTATGTTTTCGAAAAGCTGATTATTGGTGGGTTCATTGACTGTTTTTGAGTGGGCACTGCGGGCAGTGATTGAATATGGTACGAACGTGGGGAGATCTAGCCTGTTTCGTCAAGGAAGCGCTGGATAGAGTCCTATATGCTACGATTCTCGATATAGGGTGCTTAGTCTATGCTGATAATATGGACACGGATCAGAATGTATAGTTAGTGATCAGTCGTAGGGGCCAGGCTGATTAATGGTACTATGCTTAATATTGCATAGTATTTCTGTCGCGCATAGTGCGTGAATCGGGTGCGGCTGGATCAGGCAAAATATCGAAGAAGGTAATACGACCGTATGGCATGAATGACAGTGGTCCAGCCTATAAAATACTATGGCTTATGCACTTCACATTGACAGTGAGACTGGTTAGCTGGACGTTAATTGTGATAAAGATCCAATTAGCCGCGATGACGCGTTCGTACTGTCCTATACACCGCAGCCTTAGGTGCGGTTCCACACCCACGCGCGCCGTCCTGGACGCTGCATACTCTACCTTCTACTCCTTTGCCTCCTCTAGACATGCTAACAGCTGAGTCCCCTCTCGCAACCTTAACACATTTTTGCCGGACCGTTGCTCACTCGATTCGTCAGTACTCCACCGTAGCACATTCTCTTATTGCAACGAACGTTGCGAATTGCAATTGGAAAACCGGCGGCCATCCCAAAAGAGGGGTTTTCCAGGCGGCGGCACCCCTCCAACAGTGGCAGAACCGTTGGGAGACGTGTGTGGCAGCCCAAGGGGATTACTTTGAAGGTGATTGGTGTACGTTTGTTTTATCTGGATACGGAGTATTGTTTTAATGGACAAAGGTGGATACATTTGTATCCACCTCATAATATATACTATATATATATTATTATATGGTATATATATATATATAATATATATATAATCTATATATATAATATAATAGAATATATAATATATTATATTATTATAGTTATTATATATATATAGTATACATAGGGTATATATATATATATAATATATATACTATTATAAATATATATATATATAATTATTTATAATATATATATTATATATATATAATATATATAATATTTATGATGGGTTTAAATATTTATGATCTACATTGAATGAAAAGGGAAAGGATATGCATCAGTGTAGAATAGCGACAGTCTGTTGAATGGCTATTTAAGGTGGCTGTTTTCTTCAATTAAATCCTGATGGTGTAAAGTGCCATGTAAGTCTCTGAGTCAGTTGCACTTCTAGAGGGTCCTGAGTCCATTAGGTTATGTTGTTAAAAACGTTTTAGATTACAGTAATGGAAAACTATGGTCATATAGGAATAATGGTTATACAGATCTAAAGTACAATGTGTTCAGATGGACAATCTTAGTTTTGTGTTAGGTGTGACAAGAGTTGATAAAATGAGGAATAGACGTATTGTGGAGTTGTATGGTGTGAAGAAAGGAGTAAATGGAAGAAATGAAGCACTTGAGATTCGTTTGGTATGTATAAAGAGATGGATAATAGTCCGGTTGCCTAATAAATATATAATGCTTCCGGAGCCTGTGGCTGGTATCCCCCAACGCGATGAGACCGCAGCCGGAGAAACAACTGGAACTTGACGTCAGTAGAACGAATGCTCTAAATGAAGGAATGTGAGTTTTGCCAGAGGCGATGAGCAAATTGCATAATAGAGTGAATGGAAATGGTTTTGTGAGGGGTAATCTAGCCGAGCCCGTCTGGTCTTATTATGGAATGAACAACTACATTGACGATTATGCCCTTAAATGAGTCCGTAGCATCTCATAAACCCAGGGTTTATTTTTGTTCTTGAATGCGACGCAGTTCTCATTTAAGAGTATAAGAGGGGGGCGGTAAGGTAGGCTTTTTTTTTGACCCTTGCTTCCATAATTCTTCTACTGCAACTATTTTATTCTAGTGCATGTGATGCACCTTATCCCCAGTGTTCGGAAAGAAAACAAAGGTGGGTGATGATATATGATCACACGCACCTGACACCGAATGATACACTGTATAAATTAAATGTATACTATTATAAAATATAATATAGTATATATATAATATATAATATATACTATTATATATTATATTATATATAGCAATTAAATAAATATATATATATATATATATATATATATTATAGTATATATATTTATATATATATATATATATATATAATATATATTATATATATATTATATATTATATATATAGTATAAAATGTATATATAATATATAATATATATATATATATATATATATATATATATATATATATATATATCCCCAGTGTGTATATATAGTATATAATAGTATATATATATATATATATTTGAGCGAGGGCTGAAAATAAAGCATGTTGATGCGTTGCTAAGCAACGGAAATAGGTTTAAACATGTTCAGACCACCATTGGAAAGGTTGAAGCTTGTAGAATAGATTTGACACTAGAAAGGTATAGTTATTTAATTTCATTGTTGTGCAGTAATAGAAATATGGAAGCTAATATTGATACCATGTTGAAGAAGCGTACAGTGACTGAATTTTTGCATTCCGAGGGTGCACTGTTATCTTCGGGAAGGCGGCATATTTCTTCATAACATTGTAATGAGAGACGAAACGTGGGTCCGCTATGATGATTCAAAAGGAAAAAGAGTCTAATGGAACTCAGACACCCAAGCTCACCCGGCGTACCAAAGTCTAAGACTCAAATTTCTGCTGATAAACTCATGCTGACATCATTCTGGGATGTGGAGGGCCACGTCTATTCGAAATATCTGCTGAATGGCACGACTATAAACTCCAATCTTTATTATGAAACTCTCCAGAAATTGAAGAGCCGCATACTTCGAATAAGATTAAACCGTTCCGCTTTCCTCTTAAATAAATACAATGCTCGACCACACTGCAATGCCCAGACGCTTTATAAGCTTTACCGCTTGAACTCCGAGGTCATTAATTGCCCACTCTACAGTCCTGATCTGACCTCCAGTGATTTTCACTTATTTCCAAAGTTGAAGGAGAGTTTCCAGGGAGTGAGATTTCGTTCAGATGATGAGTTGAAGCAAGCAGTGGCAAACTGGTTTCCAGAAAACAGATCAAAACCTCTTTTCAACAGGTTTCAAGAAGAGAGTTCTACGTTTGCAGAATTGTATTGATGTTCGAGGAGATTATCTAGAGAAATAATATCACATGCTCTTTTAGTCTTTGTTTCATTAGCCTATCTTCAACGTATGAGATTTTACAGCACACAGGCCTTTTTTTAAGCACACTCTTATATAATATATATATATATATATATTATATTATATATATATATACTATTATTTATATATAATAGATATAATAATACTTATATATATTATATATATATATATATATATATATAATATATATATATAATATATATATATATCGGCACTTTCAGATTTTTCCGCTTGGTAAATATTCTAACCTGTCTGAGAACTTTCGCCATCGCAGCCTCCACTCTACTTCTTGTTCCTGTAGTCAGCGTAAACTGTTCAGCACCATATGACAATATTTGTATTAGCATCGTTGAATATATTAGCGTTCTTATTTTTCAAGGGACATTTCAAAATGAACAATGAATAAATGTCCACAAACTAATTGGAATTAAATAAAAAATGAAAAATAGGAAAAATGAGTAATCCATTGAAGATATCTGAAAATATTTAAGGATAACGGTAGTTGTAATAAAAAAAATTATGAAGGAATGAAATAGACAAACAAAGAAATCTGAATTACCTATAAGTATATTAAACTTATCTAAAATATTTAGGCATACTGCAGTGGAGAGAATTTATATTTTTAATTAACATTAAATATAAGTTAAATTTAAATACTATATTTAATATTTGTATGCAATCATTAGAACAATCTAAAAGTAGCTAAAGCTCTTAGTAAATAAACGCTAAGTAGTCAGAATAATAAATATAACAATGTGAACTCAAAATAACTGTAGATTAGTAAATATTTGAAAAAAAAGTAAAATAAAATATCAAAACTAAAAATAAAAGTAAAAATAAAAATAAAAATAAAAATAAAAATAAAAATAGTAAAAATAAAAATAAAAATAAAAATAAAAATAAAAATATAAATAAAAATAAAAATAAAAATAAAAATAAAAATAAAAATAAAAATAAAAATAAAAAATAAAAAAAAAAAAATAAAAATTAAAATAATAATGGAAAAAAATAAATAAATAAAAATAAAAATAAAAATAAAAATAAATATAAAAATAAAAATAAAAATAAAAAAAATAAAACTAATAAAAATAAAAATAAAAATAAATAAAAATAGAAATAGAAATAGAAATAGAAATAGAAATAGAAATAGAAATAGAAATAGAAATAGAAATAGAATTAGAAATAAAAATAAGTAAAATAAACTAAACATTTTAAGCGTCCATAAATTCTTTTGGTGAAATTGTGTATAATTAAATCATTAGAACATTATTAAAACATAAAAAGTCATTAATATAATTCGTTTCCAATTTCTTTTAATGTTTCTCCAATGAATTTTCCATTTAAACATCAAGAGTTATTATTGATTTTAAAAGAAAAGATGGAAATTTAGAACATTAAGAGTAAAGTTGGAAATATTTGGAAGAATCTTTTATTGAAATCTTTTTGAAAACTTTTTAAATTCAGCTATAAAGTTTATAATCATAAATGTATGTATAAAGCAATATGAAAATAAAATAAAACGGATTGAACGAAATTCGTTAATATACAAGTGTGAAAATTCGAAGGAAAATGAACTTAAAAGAAATTAAAATAAGTTAAAAGAAAGAGTGGAATGATAAGAATAATTATTTAAAAAATAATGATTAATATAAGCTACGAATAAAGTTTAATAAATAAAAACAGAGGAAACTAGAAAAACCATTATCGACAGAACAATTATATTAATTTATGAAAGGAGAAATATTATATGAATACAAGAAAGGAGAAAGAAAGAAATGAGGGAAACTTCGATGAATGGAATTTATTCATTAGTATTAGGATATAATGGATAGTTAAAAAATTTATAATTGTTTGTTCCTATATATTTAGTCTATTTATATACTGCTACTAAGTATAGTACTATATAAAATAATGCTATTATAATAAGTCTTTATTGTAATTAATAAAGCTAGAACTCTTCAGAGGCAAAAGTTATTATTCATGAGAGGAGAAACAAAGCTCCAATCGTTATGTGTATTAGTATGTAGGAAAATTTTCTTACATTTTATAAAATCACACACATAACTATATTTTTATTCCTTGTTGTATGTTATTTAAAAATTGAAACAGCCAATATAACGCGTCTCTCTTCCCTACGGCTAGATACTGGTATCGGTGAGGGAAGAAAGCCACGTTAGTTGAAGCCACGACATCAGTGCCTGTTACCAAGTGGCCCAGGGCTTGTCCACTCGCACGCTAAAATATATTATTCTTTGTAAAAGAAAAGATAGTAAGGAATTATTATTAGATGTTCTTAAAATAATATCTTTTATCTCCCCATTTGATACGCTACTAGTTGTCAAGATATAAATATTGCTGAAACGGTGGTGCAAGAGTGCTGAAAGAAGATCTCAGTAGAAAGAACATGGCAGTCCTATTAATATTGCCCGCACTTTGCAAACTGTTCGAAAATAATAATATATATAATAGTTGGGATTTTCGATGTACAATCACGAAAATGTATTCGATGGGTCAATGACCCAGTCCTTATTTTATTATACAAAATAAACGGTAATTTACTTATTATGGGTGAAAAAAACAATAGAATACAGAATTAATTAAATAAAGACACAAGAACACGAACAAACTAGTGAAGTCTATACACCTTCCATCTTATTAATATGTGTACCGAGGGGTGAGTATTTAACTCTAGGTTGTAATTATTAATGAAACTCATATCTACCTCGCGCTACTAGCTGATGCACCCCGTGTCCGGACTGGAAGAATACCAACCTGTCTGAGAAAAAGGCATTCTAAATGAATAATAATAATAATAAAAATAACGCTGAAGGGATATGATCGAAAGCATTCAGTAGTGAGTACCTCTGTGAAGTTATTCAAAAAGTAAGTCTTGAGGTTCAATACTGATAATGCTAAAAACGTAAGGGATAACGTGAAAAAAGTTTCTTATTTTTACAGAAAATAAAAAAGCCAGTATCCAGTAAATAGTACTTTTATAAAATGAAAATCACCGTGCCATCCAAAGAAATCAAAAAACAAAAAAAAACAACAAACAACACCAAGGGGTCTGTCTGTCGTCGGCAGTGAGCGTGAAGACCAGCGAAACAAAATAAAAAGCTGCCAACCAAAGTCGCAGAAAGCCGTAATAAAAAAAAAAAGAATAATACAGAATCATTTTCAAACAAAAAAAAAATATGGTATAACATGTTCAACTCTCGGGCTGGGAGGAAGCAAAAAATTGGGAAGGCGTGACATATGTAAGAACAAATTACCCCCAAGATACGCCTCACCCGACTGAGCTAGAAATATAATCAACAAGTTTTACAGGCTTAAACTTCAAAATTTGATGAATCCCACGTCGAGAGTTCGCAAACCTCTACAACAACGCAAAAAAAAAAAAAATAAATCTCTCGTGATGAAGGGACGATGGCCGATATAAATGACAACTTGCGGAAAAATAAAAATACCTCAACAATATTCAAATTCCGCTCTATGCAAAACTAACCTAAAAGCTCAAAATATTGCTGTCTTCTTAAAAGTACTGAACCTCTTTGTGATGGCGCTCAAAGAATAAATGAAGGAACAGAAATGAAGTCTTCTCCCGCGGCAAATGGTATTTTATTTTTTTGTAAATGCAAATGTAATCTTATAATAGTTTGTTTTTATTAAAAAGTAATTCAAAATTATTATTATAATATCGGGCAGATAGTGTTATAAATAAATGGAAAATCAGATACACTTCTTTTGGTTATATAATGTCTCCCTGATCTTGTTATATTTTTAAATAAAATCGTTTACAATGTCGAAGGAGGGGTCAGTTCCCCCAGTCCTTCGTACCGCCATTACCCCCCAAAATTTGGAGGAAGAGAGGTTGATATGTGAAACGAAACAAAGAAATGCTTGTACCACGGGAACCGAAAAAGGTCTTCTGTGAAACTGGATAATAAAAAATTCACCTCTTTATAGTAGTGGAGAAAATGTACACTTGGCATTTTTTAGAAACATATTAAAAGTAGAATTCGTTGCCAAATAGCTATTTTTGTTGAGGTCTTTAAGACCAAATCATGGCTGGAGAGTTCTCCCGTTTGCTTCAAAAATTACTATGATATTGATATTTATTAAGGTATGTAATGTAGCTTAGGCGAAATTTGGTCCTCTTGTTTAAAGAGAATAGCATGAAATTATGTAAATTAGTATATACGAGTTTATTTTGATGTGTCAATTAGTACAGATTCTGTCTGATTAAAATTATCTTTTGGATAATGTATTTATGGTGCCGGAGTTGTTTTAAATAACTCTGCGAATTTCAGAACGCTATTACTTTAAAATATATCATACCCATAGGGGGGAGGAGCTATGAACCCTTGTTGTCCTCTGACGGTCATTCACGAGAGGGTGCTAGGCCGTTAGAACCAAACTTGGCGAGTGTATCTAAAAATCGGCGACAAAAAATTCTATCGGTAATATCATGTCAACTTTTGAAAAAAAAAAAGATTTTTAAATGCTTTTAGTTTATTAATTGAGGCTTTGGGGGTATTCGTTTGACTAGCGAGCGGTCACTGCATCGCAAATATGTAGCTAAGTATAGTACCATACTATATTATATGTACGCGCGCTAAAATTTTCTTACAATCTTATAAAAAGTCACACACAATACAACTATGTTTATTCCTTTTTGTATGTTATTTAAAATTGAAACAGCCAATAGGAACGTCTCTCTCCTACTGCCTAGCCAGTCTGGTATCGGAGGAAGACCCAGTATATGCTGAGGGCCACGAACAGTTCCAGTGACCTGCTTTACCAAGTGCCAGGGCTTTGTCCCTCCGCACCGTCGTTAAAATATATTATTTTTGTAATAAAATTAAAGGTGTTAGATTATCTTAATGTCTTAAATAAGATTTGCAATAACTTGGATTTTGATACGCTATGTTGAAATTATCAGTGAATATAAATAAGAATACAAAATTAGAAAGAACGGTGAAGAAGATCTAGTAAAGAACATGGCATTTCTACTTATATGCCCCACTGTGCAAACTGTTCGAAAATAAAAGTATATATTAATATTGCATATTTTATTCTTTTCTGTATGCGGATTGACGTACCGACGAAAATGTATTTCCAGTAAAGCGTAATTCAATGATCCAGTCCATTTATTATAGCACAAAGTAATAAAAATTGTCTATTATTATATGTGATAAAACAACAAAAATGTAAAAAGAAAATTAATAAAGAAATAACATCAATAACTATATACCTATAAACCTTCCATCTTATTAATATGTGTACCCGAGGGGTGACCGTGATTTAACTCTCAGGTATTAATTAATTAATAGATAGCTCATCTACTCGGCGCTACATATTGCATTGCCCCTGTCCGGTGAGCTGGAATCAATACCCAACCTGTACTGATAAAAAAGGGATCTAAATGAAAATAATAATATATAAAAATACGCGGTGATCAATGAATGAAAAGGTGTATCAGTAATGAGTAACCAAGTGGAAGTGTATTAAAAAAAGTAAGTCTTGAGGTCAATACTGATAATGCTAAAAACGTAACGCGAGAACGTGAAAACAAGTTTCTTATTTTAAAAGAAAATAAAAGTCGTTTTCCAGTAAATAGTACTTTTATAAAATGAAAATCACCGTGCCATCCAAAAAACAAACAAAAAAATAACAACAAACCAACAAAAGGGGTCTGGTCGTCAGGACAGTGAGCGTGAAGACAGCGAAACAAACTAACAAACGCTGCCAGAAGTCGCCAGAAAGGCCGTAGATCGGAAACAATTATCACTAGCGCATTTTCAAAAAACAAAAAAAAAAAAAAATGTGAAAATGTTCAACTGCTTCGGGCCTGATATAATCCACCCTTCAGAAGGAAATTAAGAAATAATACCCCCAAATACACCTCACCGCACTGCTAAAATAATCAAAAGTTTATCAGTGCTTATACTTCAAACAATTTGATAGAATTCACGACGAGTTCGCAAACTTACAAAACCAACGAAAAAAAAAAAAATAAGTCTCTGCTGATGAACGGACGAGGCCGAATATAAAAGAAATCTTGGAGAAATAAAAATATGAACAAATATGAAAATTCGCCTCTATGCAGAAACGAAATAAAGCTCAAAATTAAGCTCACTCGTAAAAGCTAAAAAACCTGAACAACCTCTTTGTGATGGCGCTCAAAGAATAAATGAAGGAACAGATGAAGTCTTCTCCCGCGCAAATGGTATTTTATTAATTTGTAATGCAAATTTGTAATAAAGGTTTATTTGGTTTAATTAAAAAAGGTAATTTCATAAAAACTATATTAATAATACGGTGGCAGAATGATGTTATAAAAAATAACTGGAAACATCAGATAGACTTCCTCGGCAGCAGGCGATCCTCGTGAAGGATTCTCTTGTTTATTAAAATTAAAATAAACGGTTTACAATGGTAGGAGGTGGGTATCCCTCCCATCCTCGTCGGTTACACTTACCCCCAAAATTGGGAGGTGAAGAGCGTGCATATGTGAAACTAAAACAAAGAAATGGCTTGTAACACGCGGAACCGAAAAAGGTCTTTCTGTTCTGAAACTGGATAATAAAAATTCCCTTCTTTATAGGGAAGAAAATTTTCACTTTTATAATTACAGTAATATTAAATTTAGACTTTTCTTTCTGTATTTTATCGCCCGTTTACAAGCATTTCTTTGTTTCGTTTCACATATTCAACCTCCCTTCCTCTCCCAATTTGGGCGCGGTAAGTGTACGAAGGATGCGGGGTATTACCCACGCTCCTCCACATTGTAAAACGGTTAGTTAAATATACAGCAAGATCTATTAAGTATTCTATGATAAAAAAGAAGTGTCTATCTGATTTTTCCATTATTTATAACATCATTCTGCCACCGTAATTATGTAATATATTTTTAATTACTTTTAATAACACAAGTAATTACAACAAAATATACAAATGACAAAAAAAGATAAAAAAACATTTGCGCGGAGAGCACTTCGATCTGTTCTTGTCAGTGCTATTATAATGCTTGCCTGGTAGTTACCGGTTGCATAGAACTTTAAGACAGACAGCAATTTCAAATCTGATAGTACTGAGTTTCCCCAGTACCATCACTTTTGAAATTGCTGTCTGCCTTAAAGTTCTATGTAACCGGTAACTACCAGGCAAGCATTATCTTATGTGACATATCTCTATATAAGTTATTATAAATTACAATACTTAGTTTTAAAAACTTTTGATTATTTTTAGCAGTCGGTGAGGGGTATCTTGGGGGTATTTTTCTTAATTTCCCTTCCCCAATTTTCTTCCTCCCAGCCCGAGAGTTGAACATTTCACATTTTTTTTTTTTTTTTGTAAAATGCGCCGGGTATATTGTTTCCGATTACGGCTTTCTGGCGACTTTGGCGGCTTTTTTTTTTGTTTCGCTGGTCTGAATGAGGGGTTTTATTTCTTTGTTGTTTGGTGTTTTTTTGTTTGTTTTTGGGATGCACGGTGATTTCATTTTGATAAAAACTACTATTTACTTGGGAAAAACGACCTTTTGATTTGCTTTTGTTAAAAATAAGAAACTTTTTTTCACGTTATCCCTACGTTTTTCAGGCATTATCAGTATTGACCGCAGACTTTACTTTTTTAAGATAACTTCACTTGCTGGTACTCATTACTGAACACTTTCATTCATTATCACCGCGTTATTTTATTATTATTATTTTCATTTGACCCTTTTTTATCAGACAGGTTGGTATTTTCCAGTCACGGACAGGGGGCATCACATATGTAGCGCGAGTAGATGAGTTCATTAATTAATTAAACCTAGAGTTAAATCACTCACCCCTCGGGTACACATATTAATAAGATGGAAGGTGTATAGAAAAAATAGTTGATGTGATTTTCTTTATTAATATCTATTTTTTATTAGTTATCGATCAGATGATAAATAATAGACAATTTTTATTTTGTATAATAAATAAGGACTGGATCATTGATCCTTCGAATACATTTTCGTGAGTACTCAAATCCCAATATTATATATATTTTATTTTCGAACAGTTTGCAAAGTGGGGCATATAATAGAATGCCATGTTCTTTACTAGATCTTCTTCACCGTTCTTTGCTAATTTTTATCTTATTTATTTCACTGATAATCAACATAGCGTATCAAATGACACTTAAAAGATCTTATTTTAAGAACATTAATAATAATCTAACACCTTTAATTTTATTACAAAAATAATATATTTTAGCGTGCGAGGGACAAAGCCCTGGGCACTTGGTAACGGCACTGATGTCGTGGCCTCACTAACTGGCTTCTTCCCTCCGATACCAGATCTAGCCGGTAGGAGAGAGACGTTATATTGGCTGTTCAATTTTAAATGAACAGACAAAAAGGAAAATAAACTATGAGAAATTGTGTGTAATTTTATAAGATGTAAGAAAAATTTACCGTACATACTAATAATTACTATATTAGTACTATTGTGCATCCGCCGGTAGTCAAGAATAGCCCAGCCTCAATTAAAAAAAAACATTTAAAATCTTTTTTTTTTTTCAAAGTGACATCTTGTCATCCTTAACCTCTCTTGCAGATATTCCATACAAACGCCAATTTTGTCTTAAGGCCTACCCCACCCTCTCGTGAATGACGTCAGAGGACAACAAAAGCTCATAGCTCATGAACATTTATGATATATTTTAAAGTAATAGCGTTTGAATTCGCAGAATATAAAACAACTCGGCACCATAAAACATTATAAAAATAATTTTAATCAGACAGATCTTACTATTGACACATAAAATAAACTCGTATATAACTAATTATAATAATTTCATCATATTTTTTAAACAGAGGACCCAAATTTCCTAAGCTAATTACCATACTTAATAAATACAATACAATAACTTTTTACAATGGAGATCTCCGCATAGGACTTTGGTCATTAAGACCTCCACCAAAAATAGCTATTTGAAAATTCTAAATTTTTAAATATTTCTAAAAAATACCAAGTTACAATTTTCTCCCCTATAAAGAAGGGAATTTTTATTATCCAGTTTCACAGAAGACCTTTTTCGGTTCCCGTGTTACAAGCATTTCTTTGTTTCGTTTCACATATCAACCTCCTTCCCTCCCAATTTTGGGGGGTAAGCGTACGAAGGATGGGGGATACCCACCTCCTCACATTGTAAACGTTTATTTAAATATATACAAGATTCTTATAATTATTCTATGATAAAAAGAAGTCTAAGTTCTGATTTTCCATATTATCTTTTTATGTATGAAAAAGACCACCGATTATATATATTTTAATATACTTTTTAATAAAACAATATAATTATAAGATTACATTTGCATTTACAAAAAAATAAAATACCATTTGCGCGGGAGAAGACTTCATCTGTTCCTTCATTTATTCTTTGAGCGCCATCACAAAGAGGTTCAGTACTTTAACAGACAGCAATTTTGAGCTTTAGTTCGTTTCTGCATAGAGCGAATTTGAATATTTTGAGGTATTTTATTTTCCCAAGTTTCTTTATATCGGCCTCGTCTTCATCACAGAGACTTATTTTTTTTTTTTTTCGTTGTTTTTTTCTCGATCTCGCGTGGATTCTTCCAAATTTTGAAGTTAAGCCTGCCACCGTCGGGAATAGGAAAAACCATTCAGATGCTGAGCCTAATCTTGGGGTATTATTCTTAATTATCCCTTCCCCAATTTTTCTTTCCTCCCAGCCCGAGAGTTGAAACATTTCACATTTTTTTTTTTTTGAAAATGCGCTGTGATATTCTGTTTCTGATTACGGCTTTCTGGCGACTTTGGCAGCTTTTTATTTTGTTTCGCTGGTCTTCACGCTCACTGCCGACACAGACCCTTTGTTGTTTGTTGTTTTTTTTTGTTTTGTTTTTTGGATGGCACGGTGATTTTCATTTTATAAAAGTACTATTTACTGGATAACGACTTTTTATTTTCTTTTAAAAATAAGAAACTTTTTTCACGTTATCCCTTACGTTTTTAGCATTATCAGTATTGACCTCAAGACTTACTTTTTTAATAACTTCACTTGGGTACTCACTTTTGAAATACTGTACACTTTCATTATCACCGCGTTATTTTATTCCATCTATTATTTATCATTTGACCTTTTTTATCAGACAGGTTGGTATTTTCCAGTCACGGACAGGGGCGGCGATTCACCATATGATAGCGCGAGTAGATGAGTTCATAATTAATTATAAACTGTTGATAGGTACCACATAACCCCGTCGGTACACATATATAAGATGGAAGGTGTATAGAAAAATATGAATTGATGTTATTTTCTCTTTATAGCATATTCTTTTTGTCTGATTGTGTTTTCACCGCATAATGAATAACAATTTTTATTGTTGTATAATAATTAAGGACTGGACCATTGATCCTTCGAATACATTTTCGAGCTACTCAAATCACCGCAATAATATATATTTTATTTTCGATACAGGTTGCAAAGTGGGGCATTATAATAAGATGCCCATGTTCTTACTAGATCATGCCTTCAACCGTTCTTTCTAATTTTATCTTTATTGTATTTTTCTTAATGTAAAATCAAACATAAGCGATACATCTTTCCAAAAGATACAAATTTTCATTAGACCACTCTTATATCAAACATTAATTTTATCTGACAGAAAATAATATATTTAGCGTGCGATGGGACAAAGGCCCTGGGCACTGTAACGGCACTGATGTCGTGCCTCACTAACTGGCTTTGCTTCCCTCCGGATACCAGATCTAGCCCGTAGGAGAGAGACGTTATATTGGCTGTTTCAATTGTTAAATAACATCAAAAAGGAATTAAACATAGTTATGTGTGTGATTTTATAAAATGTAAGAAAATATTTTACCGTACATACTATACACATAACGATTGGAGCATTTGTTTCTTGCTCGCATTAATAAATATAATTGACCAACTTTCTACCCCTTCTAGCTTTATTAATTACAATAAAAGATTATATAATAGCATATATTTTTAATAAGTGACTATACTTAGACATAATAGATAATATATATACTATATATTATACCTAATATATATATCTATAATATATAATATAGATACGTCATATATAATTAAAGTAGAATACTATATATATATATATATTATATATATGATTATATTATACTATATAGATAAATTCTACTAATATAATAATATATATATAATATATATGTATATAATACTAACAATATAGGAGTATAAATATATTATATATTATATATATATAATATATTATATATAGTATATATATTATATTATATATAATATATATATATATCATATATAAATAATATATATACTATATAAGATATATATATAAGATGTTGACTCCGTTTAAACAAAAATCAATAAAAAAATGTAACGTAATTTCAATGATTTGAGGTTAATTACATTAGTAAATACTGGATGTTTAAAATGTAATTAATAATATTAACATAAAATTAAAAAGAAAATTGGAAATATATATTTTTGTGTGCTTCACACCTATAGTCTATAAAAAAATAAGCTTAGGCATTTACCGTGGCTTAGGCTATTTATTTCAGTGTTTAAAATTTGATTTATTTATACGTAAAGTTTGTAGAAACACCTTGACAGTAATAAATTGCATATTGCATATTTTTATATATTGTATGTTTTGCACCCGGTGGTGGGGCCTTCGCTCCCCACCCCCCCACGTATATCCATCCCCCCCGATCCCCGCATGAGCGCGGTGCCCGCTCGCAGCTCGCGGGTCCGGGGGGCGGAGTTTTTTTTAAATAAAAATACCCATAATTCATAATTTTAATTAATTTTCAAAATCCAAATAATAAAAATTAAAGAAACTTAGAGAATTTAACTCAAATTCCGATCTTAAATAATAGATAATAAAATAATAATACATAATAGAATAATTAATATAATAATAATAATAATAATAATCAATAACAATAATAATAATAATAAAATAATAATAACCTAATAATAATAAAAATCGGAAAATATGCTGTTAATTTCTTCAAAATTAAAATGCAATAACGCTAATAAATAATAGAAATGCAGCCAATAACGAAAAGGCCCAAATTCGATTGATTTTTCTTAGCGAAATTTCCCCCGTATAAAATGAGGATCAATCATCTTATAAACTGTTCCATATATATATATAGTATAGATATATATAATATACTATAGTATAATATATATATATAAGATATATAGTATATATAATATTATCTATATATCATATATATATATACTATAATATATATATTATATGAGCATATTTACTATACTATAATTTAGTTATAATTTTATAATATACTATATATTAGTATATATTATAAATATATATAATATATTATATATATATAATATATATATACTATCATAGTATATATAATATTATAGAGAGAGAGAGAGAGAGAGAGAGAGAGAGAGAGAGAGAGAGAGCAGAGTAGAGATCTTCGTTATCTTTTTCGAAAAAAGCATGCCCCGCTTCTTCAGTTCCAATATAATCGTAAGGGCGAGATGCACTTATAAAAACATTGGAATAAACTTAAGATTTCGTCATACCCGAAATCGATATTTTAGACTTATGTAAGTATCGTTGGGAAAGCCTATGGGAAGGGATAAAGCATTATTGGCGAACTCAGTAAAAAATACCAAAATTATATATATTTTCAAAAGGAGAACGGCATTACATTTATATGCTTGTGTTCGGACTAGGATCGACATTTAACTTGTGTTCCGTGTTTATCCTTATAAAATATGAATTTTGCGAAAGTTATTCGAAACATGCTGAAAAACGACTTTTAGCATGTTTTTAGCGTATTGCAACATTTTGGTATTAATACAGCAATGAAAAAGCGTTTGTATGAAAAAAGTGTGGAGAAACAGTTGCGAAATTTAGCTTAAAAAAGTGAAGCAAAGCTTTAATTATATGTAATAGTAAGAACTTTGCGAGTCAAAGTATTTACAGTTTCGTCCAAAGATATTTCGTTTTGGCAAATACTTAGAATATTGTATAGTGATGCTCTATTTATTATGTATTTTTTCGTACATAATGAAACAGTTAGCAGGGTAGTAAGGTATTTAAATGTTAGTGAACCGACAGTAATAGATTAGTTCATTTTTTTTTGTTGGACGTTTCAATAATTCTAAGAAAATAGGTGGCGTTGGGAAGGTCATAGAGGTTGATGAATCAATGTTTGCTGAAAGGAAATATCATAGAGGAAGGTATGTAGCAAGTCAGTGGGTGTTTGGAGGAATTGAAAGAGGCACGGGAGAATGTTTTCTGATCCTAGTTGAAAAGCGGAATAGTGAAATGTTGCGTTCCCTTATTGAGGAAAATATAGAGGTTAGCACAACTATTTTGTCAGATGCATGGAAAGGCTATTAGGTTCTGGAAGATATGCATTACAAGCACCTAACTGTGAGTCATTCCATTAGTTTTGTTGACAAGGACATAGGAACTCACACAAATACTATAGAAAGTACATGGGCTCAGGTAAACAATAACAATAGTTTCGTTAAAAAATTTGCAATATTATAGGTGATGTGTTAAAACTTTTTATTTTATTTTGTAGGTCAAATTAAATATACCAAAACGAGGCTGAAGGAAACATCATCTACTTGGCTATTTGGCCTTATTTACGTGGACAAGAAAGCATTCTGAAGATGACAGATTTAAAAAAATCCTGGAAGCTATAGCAAGAAATTATCCCTAAATGGCAAGTTCATTATTTGTTAAACTTGATATTATAATATTTTAAATTAAACCAAAACTATCTAAGGTTGGTCTAGGTTTACGGCAACGACAATCCATCTAGATTAGGTTCTAGGGTGATGGGCAACGAAAATCCCATCTTAGGTTAGTCGTAGGTTTTGGGCCAACGACAAATCCGTCTAGATAGGTCGTACTCACGCCTTTTTAAGTTTAGGTTAGATAAAGCCTGTGGTTAGTAGATACAGATTTAAATATATATACCACTATACATAATATATATATATATATATACTATATATAATATATTATATATATATATATCACTACTATATCAGATATAGATATATATATTATATTACTATATAGTATAGTATATATATATATCGATATATATCGAGTATCATATATCGAAATCGAAGGTTAGACAGAAGCATACGTTTTACCAAAACATTTATCATTGGAAGCATCTCTCTTTAAAATTATAAAAAAATTTTACCCACCTTACATTTGGTCATTACAAGTTTTCGTCATTTTCCACCCCTTACATAACATATTTACCCTCATTTCCAAATTTACATAATCATTACTCGATCAGATTCTCTTCTCTCTCTTTCTCTCTCTCTCTCTCTCTCTCTCTCGTCTCTCTCGTCTCTCCTCTTCTCGTCTCTCTCTCTCCTCTCTCTGCTCTCTCTCGCTCTCTCTCTCTCTCTCTCCTCTCTCTGCTCTCATCTCTTCTACAGATATTGCTTCAATTCTGGCTAAAGTGATCATTTACATTCTCATTCCACCGATTAGGGCTAATGAAATTAATTGTTGAGGAAGATATGTATTACAACGCGGAATAATAAGACAATTCTTTGAGCCATTACGAACTGCAAATGAAATTTCCATCCAAAAGCATTAGATTTATTTAAATTCATGCATTCATCTGTCTTAATCTAAGGCCATTAATATACAGACCAACTCATTTATTTCAACTATATATATATATATATATATATATATATACTATATATATAATAGTAATATATTATGATGTATATATATATATATATTATAATATAATATATATATAATATATATATATATATGTAATATCATCTCCATTGTAGGTTTCATCCTTGGTCCAGGTGGGCCACAACCATACCCCCCTCACAAAATCCCGCCATTCACTCCTATTAATGCATTTATTTCTCGCCTCTGTCAAACTCACATTTCTCTCCTACAGGCATTTAATATAATATATATATATATATATATATATAGATATATATATTTAATATGATATTATATATATAACTATATATTATAATAATATATATATATAATATAATAATACGAACTATATAATATATATATAATAGTATATATATAGTATTATATATATATAATTATATATATATACTATATATATATATCATATATATATATATATAACTTAACTATATATATATATTATATATATATCATATATATATATTATATTATATAATACTGATATATATAATATAAAATATACATATTTTAATATATTATACTATATCTATATATATAATATATGATACGTAACTCCTTATATATATATAATATTATATACATATATACTATTATATATTTAACTTTTTTACTAAATAATATATATAATATATAATAAATTTAGTTAATTTATTTTGATATCTTTTATGTTATTTTTATAAATAATATTGTTTATAATTTTATGTAATTAATATTAAATTTTTAAACATTTAAGATAACAAAAAAAAAAGTCAAAACAATATAAAATATTTAATAAAAAGAAAATAGATTACAGGAAGAATAAAGAAAATAAGAAAAATGAAATATATTATGTATATAATAAAAGAAAAAAAGGAATATAATAAAGATATACAACACAAGTAAGAATCTTTCCCAACAATGAAAACAAACTGAACTTGATGATTAACCATGCTTAATAAAGTTAATATATTTAGACACTTAAACATTTTATCATACAAATTTTCTTGTGTACTAAAAGAAAAAAGAAAAATTGCTGAAACAATAGAGAAAAGCAAGAGATATTTAACAATGGATAAATTGACTAACATGATTAAGGATCTAGTAGAGAGTAAAGAAAAAAGAGAAATAACAGAAAAAAGAAAAATGAATTTGACATTACCTAAATTAAGTGGAAAAAGAGAAGAATCTTTTGAAGAATATTTATTTAAGTTAAAAGTATGGAGAGAAGTATCTCAGGAAAAGGAAAAAACAAAAATAGCACAAATAATAGGAGGTTTAGAAGGTGAACCACTAGAAGTTATTATGTCTTTAAAAGAAGAAGAATTACGGACAGAAGATGGAGTAGTAAAAATTATAAACACATTAAAAGAAAGATATTGTAGAAATAAAGAACAAGAAAGTTATCTTAAAGTACAAACAGTACTGAATATGCAACAAAGGAAAGGAGAATCTTTAGAGAATATGTATCAAGGTATGATAAAGCAAAATGAGAGTGTGAAAAAAGTGATGATATTAAAATAAGTGAAAAGTTACTAATATGAAGGACATTGAAAGAAAGTTAATTATAGATAAGATGAAGGAATTAAAACAAATATTTTCATAACAACTAAAGAATCAATTGTGAATATGGTGGAATCAGTATGTGAAATGGTAGAAAAAAGAAGAAACTAAAAAACAAAATTGGTATAATAATAATAAATTTTGTACCGTATGTAAATACAATAATCATAACACTGATGAATGCTACTGGAGAGAGAAGGAACATTTAATTTAAATAAATGTAATATTTGTAAACGTAATAATCATAAAACCGAAGATTGCTATTGAAATGAAAAATATAGTAATGTGTGTTGGAAATGTAAAAAAGAAGGACACTTAATGAAAAAAATGTACAGAAAATAAACAGATAGAATAAAATAATAATAAATATATATTTTATGCAAAGAAATAATGAAAAACTATATCTAGAAAAAATGATATCCATTATTAATACAGAAAAAGAAGAATGAATTAATGGATTAGAAAAGAGAAATTAGTAGAAAGAAAGAAAAAATGAATGAAAAACATTTTTCAATAATAATGAAGAATATAATGACACTAAAGAAATTAAATATCAAGAAGATGTAATGGCTATTATAGATACAGTAAGTATAGAGAGAGTAATAGAAGAATTAGGATTAACAAAACTGATTACTGGATTAACCGATGATGAATTACAATATAATAAAGACACACAAAAGTTTAAAGATGGTTGTTTTGTATTTGTAAAAACAGAGTATAAAAATATTAAAAGAAATATTATATGCCTTGTAAAATCAAAGGAAAGAGTTTCGATCTAAAAATCAATGTAATAGAGGGTGGCAAACCGTTATTTCTTGGTAAATCAGCTATGAAAAGAATGAAATTAAAGATTAATATTGAAGATGGAACTGTTGACATTTGTGATTTGAACCTACTGAAAGTGAAAACATTTGAGAATGAAGGAGGACACTTTCTGCGCATTATTGAATAGAAATAAAGGAAACTGTTGATTAATCAATAGAAAGAGCATTTAATTGACGAACTAGACCGACCCAATTATTTAAAAAACTACATATAGACAATTTGCACATTGTGGAGTAAGAAAATTATTTTAAAAAATAAAGAATGCTAATGAAAACAAGTAAATGAAGAGATTTTTTGAAATAATGTAAGAAAAGAATTGGAGGAATTGCGAGGAATTTGGAAAATATGTAAGAGATATTAAAAAAAAAACTTCCTTTCAAGACTAATGGTTTAGAGTGGCAAATGAAGTAATTTAAAATAAATAATTACAATAATAGTTTGAAAATAAAAATAATAAATTTTTAGTGATAGATCATGCAACAAGATATACACAGGCAGTATGGTTAAAAAATAAAACAAGTAAAGAAATTATAGAAGGGTTAATTGAAAAATGGATTATATATTTTGGAAGTCCTAATGGCATTATGTCTGATGCAGGAAGAGAATTTCAAAATGAAGATATGAAAACATTTACTACAAAAATGAATATCAGATTAATGAGTTCACAGC
>JABUQX010053155.1:47500-54471 GCA_015478945.1 Trachelipus rathkii
AAAACATAAACAAACATATTTGGATATTCAAGATGTGAAATAGGTGGGTCGGCATTTTGAAACACTTCAATGGTAAACACTCGAAATGAACATGTATCACTGTACAAGTACCTGACACCATTAGCAATAGGTTACAATTAAATCATATCTTCTGAATCCGATTGTCATTTGTTTTCGAAACATTTATAAGCTTCGTACAATCCGATTGTCATTTTGTTTTCGAACATTTATAAGTTTCTTAGACAAATGGCGAAAATGTTTATGAAGGGTCAATGCGGTATTATTCGAACATTTTATAAAATAACACTATGATAACGATAATGTTATTGTATGAATTTGGTTGATTGTCATTACGAGCTATAAAATGAAAAACATGTAATCGGATAAGAACATATGAGGTATTTACATATTACCTGGTTACAATCCGCTCCTGAAGTTTGGTCCGTTCCTCCCGATTCAACCCTGTATATATATATAATATATATATATATAATATATATATATATTATATATATAATATATATTAATATATAATATATATATAATATATATATATATATATATATATATATATATATATATATATATATATATATATTTATATATTTAAATATATATATATATATATATATATATATATATATATATATTATATCTATATATATATATAATAGTATATATAATATATATTTATTATTATATATATATTATATATATATATTATATAAATAATATATAATATATATATATAAATATATATATATATATATATATATATATATATATATATATATATATTATTATATTATATATATATTTAATAATATAATATATATATATTATATAATATATGTATATTCTCCCCACCTGGGCGAACCCACCCTTTTCGATATAAAGGAGCAGAGCTATCGGTCTGAAACTTGGAATATAATCTATGTATGGGGTAAGGACGAAACAGGGTAAATTTTCAAGCCTGTAGGATGTATATAGAGGGTGGTCACACCTCTCCGAGAGCGTGTAGCCGCTAGTTCCGGCGTGGCCTGTTGTTCTTATTTGAGTCCATTTTTGGCTTTCCAAATGAATCTCGAGATTGAGTTTTTTGGTTATGCCGATTCAAACGCAGGAATCAGGGGTGATATTCGATGTTCGACCGGGCTAGGTGTGTGTTGATGCGTGAAGTAGGAGCTAGCGCCGCACGTGCGGGCAGCGCCGTGCGTGCACTACCCAATGTTATTGGTGGATTCAGTCGGTATTATGTATGGCGGGGTAGTGATGCTGTTTCGCTTCGTCCGAGATCTCGGAATGTCTGTAATCTGCGAGGTCGAAAAACGTCCCACTGCGATGGTGCATGTCTACGAAGCTTACTACGATATCTTCTTTTGTTATATCATATAGTCGCTATTGACCGATTGACCGCAACGTGGAACACAAGCGCATATACGCAGTAAGCTCCAGCGTCTTCGCATTCCGGTTCCGACGGCCGACGATTGAAGAGCCACAGCCTTACCTGCCTCGCATTCGACTTATCGTATCGTGCTAATTGGCGGGTGGTTAGATGATAAGGGTAAACCTCAGTGTTATACGGAGAGTTACGCCCCCACCACTGGGTCCCCCGAAGGCGGGTGGGGGACCCACCTCCCATAAGAAAAAAATATTAAATTGATCGTAATACAAGCATGAAATTTTGGTGAGGAGGACTTGCAGGAGAATGAACAAGTTTCTAAGAAAGAACTGTGGTATTGGATATTGCAAGAGTTGGCGCTTCCGGCACCGGTGCTTGGAGCGGCTGCGGTGCTTATTTTAATAAAAATTCGGTTATATCACAACAATATGTGATGTGCTTTATCATATGTTTATTCAGGAATCTCCTGTAGGATTTATCGAAAATAAATGGATTTCAGAATGATTAAGGCGAAAAAAATAAATCATAAATAAATCAAATAAATAAATAAAATTCTTAATTTTTTTTAAATTAATAACTTACAAATTTTACGTTTTACATAACCCTATAGAGCAAGTAAAGTTCACGTAACAGATCAACGAACCAGCTATCCAGACCTCCCTCCTGACCATTCTGTGATCTTATTGATCTATTGATTAAGGTCAATTTTTTAACTACAAATGTAACATCTTTACATACCCTATAAGCCAGTAATCACTAATCAAACACTATCCTATCCACCCATCCATCCCCTTCCTAGCCATTCCTAATGGCTATTGATCTATTGATGATCTATTTGACTCAAGTCACATTTCGAGTATCATTTTTGGATAAACATACCCCACATAAATATCTAAGTTCTTTATCATTTACAAAAGATACAATTCAATATATGGTCACGTAACAAAGTTCCCATTTAATAATAGGCTAACATAACATCAACCTGAACCTAAGAAAATAATGCCGCAAAGACAAAAACCATAACAATCTTAAGCGATAAATCTGTTACATTAACAAATGTTTCCAGCACTTATAAACAGTAAAAGCAACTAACAAGGTATGCCAAACGTAACCTAATCTTACTTTTTCAAGCATAACTTCTAACATATTAACTTAATCTTACATCTAACACAGTAAACTTTGAGCAAAGAAATTTAATTCACAACATTATGGTTTATTATCATATACAAGACCAGCGAAAGTATGCTAACATAATAAAGTTTCCCCATCAATAAAGCTAACATAACATCAACTGAACTAAGAAATAATGGCCAACAAACAAACATAACACAATCTTAAGCAGGAAATAAGCAGTCCCAAACATTTAACAAAGTTCCATACTTAACACCAGTAAGCAACTAACATAGATATGCAAAACGTAACCTTATCTTACTTTTTCAAGCATAACTTTTTAACATATTAACGTTATTCTTACACTGCCACATCATTCCCTTTTAAAAACTAAAAGATTTTCTACAAAAGTTATAAATATTTTCAATCTTAAAAAAAAGCATACATTTGAACCGTAAACAAGTTTGCCCACGTCGGTATCGAATGCTCGGCATCAAACTGAACTAAGAAAATATGCCCAAAAGACAAACAGTACACATCTTAAGCAGGAAATAAGCAGTCCAAACATTAAAAAGTTCCACCTGTTAACACCAATAAGAACGACCAAACTAACATGGTATGCAAAGTGTAACCTAATCTTACTTTTTTCAAAAGCGATAACTCTTAACATATTAACCTTAATCTTACACTAACACAGTAACATTTAACTAAAATTTTCTCACAATCAGTGGTTAATTATCTATACAGAGCAGCGAAAGTAATGCCCTAACGTAACAAAGTTTCCACATTAATAAAGCTAACCAATAAGCATCAACTGAAACTAAGAAACATAAATGACACAAAGACACAAAACCCTATCACAACTTACACACAAAATAAACTGTTAACATTAACAAAGCTCCACTACTTAACAAACCCAATAAGCAACTAACATGTATTGCAAAACGTAACTAATTTAACTTTTTCAAATGCATAACTCTAACATATAACGTTAATTTCTAACACTAACACAGGGTAACAATTTAAATAAAATTTCCTCCACAACAGTGGTTAATTTATTCATACAGAGCAAGCGAAAGTATGGCTAACGTAACAAAAGTTTTCGACATTAATAAATGGATTACCTAGCCTCAATCTAAACTAAGATATAATACACAAAAGAAGAACCTGACCTACATCTTAACACAATAAACTGTTAACATTAACAAAGTTCCACCGTTAACACCAGTAAAGCAACTAACATGGTATGCAAACGTAACCTGTTCATACTTTTTCCAAAAAGCAATATCTCTAGCTAACTATGTTATCGTTAATCTTCAGACTGAACAGTACATTTAACATAAATTCTCTACCAACATTGGTTAAATTATCATACTAATCAAATCGAATATACTCCTCTAACATAATAAGCGTTTCCAGCATCAATAAAGCTAAACATCGACGTAACTGAACCTAAAGAAAAATAATGTCAAAGACAATACCTAGACACAACTTAACACAACGAATAAAACTGTTAAACTATTACAAATTCCACTGAGTTTTCTTTTATACTAAACACCGAATATATGCTATCATAACAATGTTTTTCACATTAATAAAGGCTAACATAGCATCATAATGGAACTTGGGAAAATAAGTACAACGACAAACCTAACTAAACTTACTCATGAATAAACCGTTAACATAACAAAGTTCCTCACTTTACACCCAGTAAAGTAACTAACTTTACATAAAACGGGGGTAAAAAAACCTGTTTTTTTTCATCAACTTTTTCCTCCAGAGCGTATCTCCTTAACACATAATTAACCGTTTAATCTTACCAATTGACACATTTGTACATTTATCAAAAAATGTGTCATAACCATAGAACCTACGCATCAACTAATACCCGATAAGCAGAGTAAATAACGAATAAAGTAAAAGTATTTTAGACTTAACCTCTTTTTTAAAAAACTCCGCCTCCTTTAAGAAAAAAAATAACCAACTCTAAACCCATGAAAAATGATCATGATTTTTACGCTTTAAACATATTGCATAAAGTGATGCAATACTAATTATATTGACCCACTGGCAGGAATACAAGCAATTTAGCAGTCGCCATTCGGTTTACGATTAAATATAATGACACATCGGTTGGGAAATAACGAAACTCCTCGTGAAGAAATCAACAACAAGCGAGAGATCCAGGGAGATGTCATCGTATCAACCAACAAGCGAAAACTGACTATCCTACTGAAGAAAATAGTGTATAAACATCTCTTAAATGTAATGAGATTCTATCTTTCAACCAATCAGAAGAAGTAAAAATTCGACGTACGAATGAACCATATCAAGTTCAAAGGGTATATATTCTCGTTTTGACAACAACAACAACAACAAGCAACAAAACAACAAACACAACAAACACAACAACAACAACAACAACAACAATAGTACAAAGAATAGTTTCTAATCATCATACAAACAACGAATATATTGCTAACGTAACATTGTTTTCACATTAATAACTAACATAGCATTACGCAGAGCTAAAGAAATAATGGTCAAACGATGAATCAACACACTTAAGGCACAATAAACCCACTAACATTATAAACAAACTTTCGCATGCTTAACAACACTAAAGTACAATAACACTTCTTGTCCAAAACGTACCTAATTCACACTTTTTCAAAAGCATATCTCTGAGACATATCAATGTTAATTTTACATTAAATCGTAATATTTACAAAAGTTTAGCTAAACCTGTCTAATCATATACTGACAAAGACTATAATCGCTTGAACGTAACAAAGTGTTTTAACATATCAAAACGTGTTCGTCAAACATTTAACAAAAATTCATCAAAATATCTTCGTCTAAATATTCATAATCCCCCCCAGCCGGAATTAATCGAAACATATACAAAGTTTTTAAAAAGCCCAAAACATAACAAAAATAAAAACAAAAAAATTTTAATTTCTCCCTAACATAAACATAAAAATGCGTTCTTTGGAGTTAAAATTCCCAGTAATAGACGTAATAATTTACTGATTTTTAAGCAGTAAATCAGTAAAAAAGTAAATCAAACCACCACCCATTCCCAGCAAAGTCCCCTACTCCCGTCCCACTCCGCATTGTGATCTATTGAGGCTATTTGATTCATGTCATATCAAGTATCATTTTAGACAACATAAAACATAAAAATCTGTTCTTAATCTAACTAACCTACGAATATAATATGCTTACTCAACAAAGTTTTTTAGCATCAATAAAGCTAACAAATCAATATAACCGCGACTAGGAATATAATGTTATACAATGACCTAACACATACCTTATGTATGAATAATTCACTAACATCCTGAAAAAAATTCCCTACTGATCCAGGTAACATAGCTAGGTCCATAATACAATACTCGTATGTTCCACTTTTTCCGATGCATATTAAGCAAAGGTAAGCCGTATAATCTAACAACAATCGCCTAACATACAGTGACCAAATCTATCAAAGATGGCCAACCAATCTGAACTATGAATTGAACCACTATCTTCATTCAGTGTCACTCGTTTTCGAGTATAACATCAATTGACCTATGAAAATAAACGTAGACATTAGCCAAAGTCTAGGGCAACCTAACATTATTCAACAAAAAACTTAACCTAGGTTCACGTTTCTAACACATCATCGTCCGTTAACAAACAACAGTAATATCTTACAAAAACTCCATTTCTCTTAACAAATAAGTGTTATTTCCACATTGTCCCTAGTAATATTTACACATAACGTACTTATAACTTCCGAATGAAAACGTTTTTTCAATTAACGGCAAGAGTATCTTAAAAAGCACACATTCCCTTTCCGAGAGAGAGAAAACCCAGGGGGATGCGCCGCCCTTGAAGGGTGTGAATCCTGCGAGGGGGGTATCACCCCGAAGGGGTGTAAGCGGCCTTTGGGCTCAAGCCCGAAGGGGCTGAGGCTTGATTTTTTCCTCCTCTCGGAGGCAGGAGCCGGGGTCTCTCGGCCTCTAGTTCCGGTGGACGATGGGGGGACTAATTTCCCCCTCCGGGGATGGTTCTCCAGAAACCCGCCTTTGGTCTTTGGGTGGTCGCGGGGGTTCCTTCCGACCATCCTTCGCGGGGTATGAAAAGGCTTGCCATCTTCTGTGTTTATCCTATGTATTACCGATTTAGGTGAAGAATAAGGAATAATTTTACTTTTCCAATAAACCATACTTTGGTATTTACTTTAACGTAAAAAAAGAATACCATAGGGTAAACCGCAAAGATGGCAGGAGTCGGGGATTCTCGGCCTCCCGTGGACTGACGGGGGGGACTAATTCCCCCTCCGGGGGATGGTCTCCCTCGGAAACACCCGCGCTCTTGTGGTACTTTTGGGGTGTCCGCGGGGCGTTCCTTCCCGACCATCCCCTCCGGGGTATGAAACGTCCCCGCCCTTCTGTCCCCCGTCGGCTTGAGC
>JABUQX010053156.1:0-12500 GCA_015478945.1 Trachelipus rathkii
AAATAATATATATATATATATATATATATATATACTATATATATATATATATATATATATATATATATATATATATATATATATATATATATATATATATATATATATATATATATATATATATATATATATATATATATATATATATATATATATATATATATATATATATATATATATATATATATATATATATATATATATATATATATATATTATTTTTATTTTTTTGGCAGAATTATATATAGGGGCCTATATTTTCCAATACTGTTTTGATAATGACAAGGTATTATAGTGACCCTCTAAAGGTTCATAAGATTAAAATATATAAAAATCTTAGAAAAATATCAGTAAATTTATATAATAAGTGCAAAGGAACATTAGCTATTGACACATGAGCAAAGGAAAGGTCATTACACAAGAAACAAAAGATTTGATTAAAGTTTTTTTTGAATCTGATGAAATTAGTCGTGTTTGTCCTGGAAAAAAAGACTGCAAATCTGTTAGAGATAACAAGGGAACAAAGTTTGTAATGCAAAAACGCCTAATTTTAATGAATTTAAAGGAGGCATATGAATTGTATAAAGAAGATAACAGTAACCCTATAGTTGGATTTTCAACATTTGCAGCGCTTCGTCCTCCCTATTGTGTATTAGCAGGTTCAAATGGTACTCATTCTGTATGTGTTTGTACATATCATCAGAATCCGAAACTTCAAATTTCTGACTTACCCTGGAAAGATATTAACTACAAATTATTAATGGAAAAGAGTGTGTGTGCCATTGATAATAGGAGTTGTATGATGCATATGTGCAGCATATGTCCAAGAGAGGCTGGTGTAATAAACTATCTCACAAGTCTTAATACATTCAGTGAATATCTGCAGTTTGAAGAAATTAGGTATAAACAATGGATTTCGACAGATCGATGTACGTTACTAGAAAAAACAGAATCAATAGATGAATATATATCTTCACTAAGCACTAAAATCTCTAACCTCACAAGACATCACTATGTCGCTAAAACACAGACAGCTTACCTGAAAAAATTAAAAGAGTCCCTTCATGATAATGAAGCAGTAATTTTAGGAGATTTTTCTGAAAATTACTCCTTCATTGTTCAAGATGCAGCACAGGGGTTTCACTGGGAAAATAGTCAGTGTACGCTGCACCCATTTGTTGTGTATTTTAGGGATGGTGTTTCAAATACTACAAAACACACAAGTTTCTGTTTTTTGTCACCTGACACAAGACACAATTCCATAATGGTATATACATTTCTTAGAAAACTCATCCCACAGATAAAAACAGAACATCCAAACATTACAAAGCTACATTATTTCACTGATGGTTGTGCTGGCCAGTACAAGAACAGATATAACTTTGCAAATATCTGTAACCACTATGATGATTTTGCTCTTTGTTGTGAGTGGCATTTTTTTGCCACTAGTCATGGAAAGAATGCATGTGATGGTGTTGGGGGAACTATCAAACGATTGACAGCAAAGGCCAGTCTTCAAAGACCAATAACTAATCAGATATTGAATTCCAAGGCAATGTATGATTTTTGTAAACAGAGTTTAGGTAAACAAATTCATTTTTTTATGTAGAACATGAAGACATAGAAAAATGTGCGGAAATGCTAAGGAGTAGATTTGATAAGAGCATTCAAATTCCTGGGACACAAAAGTTTCATAAATTTGTGCCATTAAGTAATCAAAGTTTAATTGCATATGAATTATCCACTGATGGCATTGGTAAAGAGTTTCCTGTCACTAAAATGGCTATGTCTCAAATTGAAGAATATCAAAAAGTGAATCCTAAAGTTGGTGAATATGTGATAGGTGTTTATGATGATAAAAAGTGGGTGGGTCTTGTACTGATGCATGATGAAGAATTTGATGATTTCAAAATTGATTTCTTGCATCCCTCAGGATACAGCACATACTATCAATTCCCAGAAATAAAAGATGAATGCATAGTGGCCAGAGACAACATTCTACATATTTTAAATACTCCTATTTTAAATCATGGTACTTCAAGGATTCAGTACAAATTTGTGGAAAAAGAATTTAAAAACTTTTTCTAAAGTGATATCAATAGTGTATAATAAAATATGTTTTTTCAATTCACCATATTTTTTTTTTTTATATATATATATATATATATATATATATATATATATATATATATATATATATATATATATATATATATATATATATATATATATATATATATATATATATATATATATACTATATATATATATATATATATATATATATATATATATATATATATATATATATTAAGAGGTACAATACATATGATTTGAAATGATAAAATTGTGTTTTTGGATTTATGTTTATTTTAATTTAATTACTAAAAATAGACAAAACTCAAAGTCCACTTTTTTTTTCCTTCAATACATTGATAACAAGTGGAACTTTCATATTGTTATTTAAAAATTGTAGATTTTAATATCCATGAGTAATTGGGGGGGAGGGGAAATATAAATTTTGAGGGAACTTTTTCCCTAATTATGGTAGAAGGCTGCTTTTAGTCTTAAATGAAAGCTCTAACCATGCTGATTCTAAATATATATAATATGTATGGTCTATGTCTAACCATTCATGAGCTACAGCCTTTCAAATGAGATGGGGTTTCGGGGGATCCCCAATTTTCGGGGGGGTGTCACGGGAGAACCGTAGGTCCTAGAAATTTTTTATTCGATCTGGTGTGTTTTTGGCCCAAAACAACCCTATATAACAAATTTGAAGAAAATCCGAATCGGAGTGGTTACCTTTTTCCATTTTTTTGGCTGATTTGTCCTGGAATGCCCCGGAGGAGGAAGCTGATTTTGAGGGATTCTTAACTTTTAATCCTATCTCTTTAAGTGACTATATTCAACTGCCCAATTTAACTCCTGTAATAGAGCCCACTTCTTGGGATAAAAGGGAAAACTTTAACATTAGTATGGAGGAGTTAGATCCTCGGTTGTCTTCAACATACTTACAATCTTCAGGTCACAAAGGGGTTAAATTCTTGCTGCCTCCTCTCGTAATTCCCATTTCACCTATCCATTCTTCGGACGAATCTAATTCTAACCATTCTAGTTTACCTGAGATAGATTCCGATTCTAGTTTATCCGAGACAGATTTAACAAATATTCCTACTAGTTCTCCTAAGAGCCATGGTAGTACCCTGGAGGTCAACCATGACAAGATACTTACCCCTGTTTTAGATTATATTGATATGTATTCTCATGAATACCCTAGTAAATTTAAATACCCCTCTATCCTTTCTCCTGTAAGGTTAACTAATAATAATGAAGATCTTATAGTTTCACAAGCACAGCAGTTGGAAAGTACTAATCTGGAAACATCTGGGTTGAATTTAACGGATCCCCCGTCCTTTTTTATGGATAGACCTAACTATTCCCCCTCAGTCTCTTCTGATGACCTTATGGATCTGTCAGAGAGAAATGTTGTGGGTGATTTGCCGGTCGATGGGTCAAACCTTTTTACCCTAGATAGTTCTTCCAGCTCTCAAAAGACTGAATTTTATGGTTTCAGCCCGCCAAATAGTAATTCTTTCAATATGTCCCCGTCGGCTGAAATGGTTTCTTCACCTGTCTCAGAGACTAGAATTCTCCCTTTTCAAATAGTGGGAGAGGTAATTGGTGATCCCACTAACGTCCATTTGGATAATAGTAATTTGACTTTGGTCCATATAGATGATGAAATCTTGGAGGAAATGCAATTGCCTATTCCTCCCAGTACTAGAAGTAGAGGAATGGTTCCCAATTTTCCGAATGTAATGTCTACCCCCATAGAATATGTCCGTCACAGGAGACGTACCAGTCTTTTATAACCTTCTCTGTGTTATAAATTGAAAAGTTGATCTTTCCCTGAGATGAAATAAATAAGCTCAGAAATTTGTTAGCTTTGTTTCATCTGTTTGAAAAATTCCTCTGCAATTTAATAAAAGTTCTGTTGTTCAACTACTGATTGAAGAAAAGCTAAAATAATGAGCAAAATGTTTATCTCAAACTAAGAACCAGATAAGTTTTCTCTTTATCTTTCTTAATCTCTTAATATACTTCCTTCTGAACTATAGTATTAAAACTATAAACATTTTCATATATGGAAGTGGTCTTGGATGAATGCTTACTAGTATGTCTGATCGTCAAAAATTTCAAATTATGAGACGAATATCCCTCCTAGAGAAAATGTTCTTGCCTAAGTGATCTATTGTGTGTATGTATTCTCCGTGTATGAGTACAGACTAATTTAAAAAAAATTTACAAACTAGATAAGAAAGTCTTGTGTGATTGCATTACCCAAAATACAATCAAAAAGCGTTTATACAGTGTATATTATACTGTATAAATAGAAATTTTTATACAAAAATATAATTATGGTATATATATTCATGGAAAACCACCACCTGCCTCTGATAATTAATGTATTTATATCTAAAAGTGAAATAAAAGGAATAAGGAAAAAGACTTCCTCATATTGTTTTTATTTTACAAAAATATAATAGGCCATGATTTTAATTAAAGTTTCATAGGTAGCAGAGGTACAGGAGTTTTCGATGAATTAAGTATTATTGATGATCCTTTCTTCTTACTATGTGGAAAGGAGATCATCGTAATACGCTGCAAAAATAAGTTATTTGACAACCACTGAAATATATATTTGTCCAACTCTTCTAAAGTAAAATTTAAAATTCTATATTGGAATTTAGTACTTGCTTCCCTTTCTTTTTGTTTTAAATAGTCAGTCAGTTTCTCAGAGTTATAGTGGGACCGTTTTAACATTGTGGGTCCACTCTGAGAAAAGTGAGAGAGGAAATGAGTTAGTTTACTCTGATTCATTTCGTCTCCTGACTGATTGTTGAAATTATTACCTTAGAATAGAATATATTTGTGCATTTTTATTTTTTATCATAAAATCCTATCATGACTCGATTACTGCCGAATATATTGTACTTTTCAGAGTGGATAGCCGAAGTAAAAATCTCTGTCGGTTCCCAGAGTACCCGGACTAGTCAACTCCTCAGGATGCCTGTGGTTACGTCAGAAGTGTCTATTGAAGTTCTCTTGCCTACCAATGGTCTCGGCCCTAATGACACCAACTGTAAGACCATAGTCATATGGTCCCTGACAAGATGGTAAAAAAATGCAGGATCGGGGCAAAACACTGTGAATATATATGAACCTTTGAGATCTGTCTGTGGAATGTATTCCCGGGATCATGACCAATACTTCTGAGTCTAAAATACAGCTATAAATATGTTCGCCATCTACAAGATTTATACACCTATAATGCTCAATATATCTCCCCTTGATGATCCTGTATCCTTACCTCAACAAGTACCAATGGCCGGAGAAGAACATCGTCCGAGGGAAACGACATATTGAATCCATCATAAAAAGAAGTCATAAAGGCGGAGTACGTAGAGTCACCCCTAATATCAGATATTGAAAAAAAAAGAAGACCCTTAATGACCATTCTTTCGTATACACTAAAAGGATGGATCCAAATTATATGATTCCTCTCATTTTTATTTCATACTGGTCATGATGAATCTCCCGCAGAAACTATTCCCGAAGTTCACCCTTATGTACAACCAGTCCCGTTATAAAATTTTTCCCATCAATTTATTTCCAATGTAAAAATTATTTTCCTTTAATGAATGTACAAGAACATAGTGGTCCTTACATCCCTTCTCCTCAGTCAAATTATCCACTGAGTGAGCCCAAGTCTGTGCCTTCGTGTCCTCCACATCCTTCTTGCAATTGTCATTCCATTGTATCCCTTGACTATGAGTCTGCTCTGGATCCCAGCGTTAAGGTTGTACTGCGTACAGGCTTACGCTGGGTGATGGAGCAAAAGGCTTCTGTAATATTGATGCAGGAGTTCCCCGAAGATAAAGAATCTGCTGTTCGTCCTTCGTCCCTGCCTAAGGCACAGAAATTATAAATAATTTGTAAATATATAATAACTTTTGAAAAATTTATATTGTAGTTTATATGTAAGAGTCCTGATTGTCCTTCTCTACGCTATTCTATGCTCTTGGCCGCCTCTTCACTCCCGTCTTTCTCTGAACGACGTGGAAAATGGAGGTGGGGGTTTAGATTTAGCGGGGGAGGATATAAGGGAGATGTTGTTCGTGCATAGTTGTGCCATTGACGACTGAAGTAACCCATAGTAACGATTTTGTAAGTTTAAGGTTTCTCATTGATCCAGTCTGGATACTATGATCCAGCCTGGACGATGATTTTATTATAGTATCATTATGGCTGTATTTATTAATCAAACATATGGGAATTATAGATATTATAATTATTGTCTCTCTTTTTTAGTTGTTGATATAATTATGCTGATATCTTATTGATAATATTATAAAATAAACCATTTGTAAAAAGTTATTGAAGAGTAGATACCATATCGTAACAAACAATTCATAATAGACTCAAATTACTTTGAAGACTGGAAGTTAGATTATCCAGATTTTCCAGGTTAGTGAGTCATGATAAATTACAGTAATCTATTTTAATCAATTATTGTATAATTTAGTAATGTTATGTGCTGGAAAAGCAGTAGTAAACTAAACGTATTATTGCAGTTTACCAACTACTATTGAACCAGCAAATATTGACCAAATTGAACAAGCCCCTCTTGGAAATCTAAAGGGTGAGTTCCATAAAATACCTGTAGAATTATATGAAGCTATACTGATATAAATGAAAATAAAGTGTGATCATGTAGTAATCCCCTTTATTATTTAATTTGACAGGGTTTTAATTTTGGGACAAATTTGTAGTTCTGGTCTCAATTTCATTTCCTGGTTCAGATTTCAATTCATGGTTTCAATTTTAATCTCTGGTTTAAATCTCTTCTTTTATTTGTTGGGTTCATTCTTCAGTCAATCTCAGCTAAGTGCAGTATATTTGTCATAATTGAGTCAGAATTTCTATTTCCTCCCCTTACTTCATTGCACGAATAATATTTGGAATCGATTGGTTTCCACTCTTGAATCTGATCCGGAGTTGTTAAACTCATGTACATAGTCATAATACATTGGATTCTAAGTATAATTCCAATGTATATATTTCATTAAATAATATCATATCGTAAATTCTTATATCTTTTATTATAATATTATTGGGAATGGATTGTGTTATCTTGTAGCTATTCACAAACTTCCCACATGTATATATTTTGAGCTAATTAAGTAAACATAAACTTTTTCTAGCGTGTCAATATCCTTAGATTTTGATTCTCTATTGACCTATCATTATATTATTATTCTTTACTACGGAAAAATATCAGATTAAACACCATTGATAGATAGATCCGGAAACACTCTAGTTAAGTAAACCCTTCCTTTAAATGGTATCACAATTGTTTATTCACTTTGGAAAACTCACAATCCTCCTTGAATAGTCACCCAAGTAAGCAGGCCAACGGAGTCCGGAGACAATCTCCCTCCGTTACGGAAATAGCCTAACCTGCTCCGTAACACCTCTGATGGTGTCAGTTGGTTGCCTGTGCTTACTAGACATTCAAACCACATCTATCGAACATCACTTTAATACTATCTACTTCTTATTATATCTTTTGACCTCCGAATTATTCAATCTTCTTCGATTTTCGTCTCAACGAGAAAGAGTGGAGAGAGGCACCTTCCAGTCGGGTACGCTAGTTAATCCCAGCGTGTCTCCTCTCCGCTACATAAATAAATTAAGTGGCGCCCGAACAGGGACTCTGTTTGAGTTCCTGCGCTTGCGTGCACTAGGATTGTGACTCTCGATCACATCATCACATTTATTTTGAAAATTCATCGATTCTCTTCAGCTCTCTTCAAAGAAATCTTCTTCTTTTGTACTTACATTGGACAGATTCAAGAGTTAGTTAGGGATAACCCTCCAATACTTTAATTTTCTTTATTTACTTAAAAAAAAAATTTAACATGTCTGAAAAAAGTCAAAACACAGGCTTGGAAACAAGCACAGCTTCTGATAGTCAAGAGGTTGTGGACTTTGATCCATCTCTTGCGGCTGTTGCTCTAGATCCACGTGTAGAACAGCGTCTGCGTGATGATCAAAATAAACATCAATTCAATATGAATGTAGGAATGAATGTAGGAGTGAATGATGAAAATAGAAATAGGGTAGAAGTCACCAACTCTGACACACCCTTGGGTTCCAACTCTGACGTAAAAATGGTTTCCAAATCTGACAAACCTTTTAATCAGTCCGAGATGGATGCCTTGCTTATTAAACTTAAAAAGCAATGGACTCAAGAAAATAATGGTGAAATCAGTCAGGTTGAACACAGAACGATCCCCGCTCGAGGTCAAGTAATATCCTCTGACCTTGATGCACCTAAATTGACAATGCCTAAAAATACCACTTCTTTCTATGATCGTGAGTATAACCCTTCCTTAGTTTCCCAATTTCAACCACGATCCAATCCTTTTCCTCATAATCCACCGAGTTATGTGGAAACTCCCAAAAATCATTTTCTTCCTAATCCTAACCTTATTCCTAATCCTAACCTTATTCCTAATCCTAACCTTATTCCTAATCCTAATCTTATGCCTACTCATAATTTTCTTCCTAAACCTCAACTTCTTCCTAATCCCAATCTTCGTCATGATTCTATACCCCCAGTAAATTACTTTACCCAACCTAAGTCTCTCTTGAGAAATCCAGACATGGGTAGAGGCACTAGAGAATCTTTGTCCCCAATTAACAGAGGAGAATCTGATTTCTCCGAGAAATATAATAGGTTGCTACAGCCTCACCGAGACCAAATCCCAGTAAATCAGTATCCGGAGCACCAGATGTCTATTGACCCTCAGTCGTATTCTGGTTGTGTTCCACAAGGAATACCACAACGACAATATGAACGTCGTATTCCCGATACAAATGAACCTTCTATGTATTCAGGGCCACAAATGAAACAGAGACTTGACATGCTGGAGGAGGCCATTGTACTCCTTACACAGTTGCTCAAAAACTCTCAAAAAATTAAGGTTGTGGACCCTGGAAAATTTAAGTATGAATCAGAACAAGATCTCTTAGTCTATTTGGCTGATTTTGAGGCGTATTGTAGCCTTAATTATCCAAATGCCCATCACCAATGGTTGAGACTGCTAGGACGACAGCTAGAAGGCAAATTTCTTCACATATACCGAGAAATAATAAAAGATAACCGTGAATACTTCTCTGTACGGGATAATCTTGTATGCTGGTATAGAGATGAGGAACGTAAGAAGAAAGAATATAGGATACAGAAGTATCATGCTGCTCACCGATATCCCAACGAGAGCCTTAAAATGTTTGCCCTTCGGTTGGAACGCCTGGCTAGTCAGGCCTATCCTGGATACGATATGAGAGATCATGATTCCCTTAGAATTGCTTTCCTTTGCAGTTTGCCTCCATATATTGAAACATTCGTCCGTCAATATATTAAAATGATGGAGTTGGACGGGTATAGTAGAGTTTCCTGGGAAAATATAGTGAACTTTGCGGATTCCTTAGATAGCGAGAATATCGTTTTCCCGAATTCCATTTCCCAAACTAATCCAATTGAGGTCGACAATTCAACTTACGCCCAAAAGACCGCGATGAAAGTGAACCTAGACGAATCTTTGGAATCCGTTATCCGGATAAATACTGCACTCCCCGGATGGACTGAGGTTTTGCATCACAACGTTGAACAACGAAAACCTAAATCCAAAAATAATCATCGGCAGGCTCCTAAGAAGAAAAGTAGTCCTCAAGAACGAAATAATGGTAGTCGATACTATCGTGACTCCACCAATAGTTACAAGAACCATGATAGTACAGTTCGTCCTGACCATAATTCGAATTCTCGTCCTAAGCCTGATGACCGGAAAAAGGTTTTGTGTAACTACTGTGAGAAAACAGGTCACTCCATGGAGGAGTGTTACAAATATCTGGGAGTATGCAGTTACTGCAAAAAGAAAGGTCACATCAGGGCCAATTGTCGATCTAGAAAGTCTACTTCCCCTTCCCCGAATATTAGAAAAGTAGTCTGTCCCTTCTGCGGTGGTCCTCGCGCTGGAATGAGGTGTTCAATTAGTGCTCCTCCCCAGTCACATAATCATGACCAAGAGCCTTCTTCCCCTAGAACTGTTCCCTTTGGAAAAGTATATTCCCGGTCTTATTCCGCAAATCAACCGACCAATCACAGGCCTCCCTCGTCGTCCATGCAAGTGGAACCATCCCTACCTGTAAGTAAAAATTTAAACCCTTGCGCTAATGATGAGGTGCGGTATGATTCTCCTTTAAACTCCTGGTCTCCCCGGACTTGAGTCCTCTGGAGGAGAACCACCCTTTAATCGACTCAGTTAATGATGATGGAGACATAGAAAATTTTAAAATTTCTAAAATTATTCCCGAGAAATCTTCAGAACGACCTCCCTTAGAGTTAAGTAAACCCTTCCTTTGGGGTAAGACCTGTGAATTATATCACAATTACGTATTTAAATTAAAGAAACTCACAATCCTCCTTGAATAGTCACACAAGTAAGCAGGCCAACGGAGTCCCGAGACAATCTCCCTCCGTTACGGAAATAGCCTAACCTGCTCCGTAAAACCTCTGATGGTGTAAGTGTGTTGCCTGTGCTTACTAGACATTCAAACCACATCTATCGAACATCACCTTAATACTATCTACTTCTTATTATATCTTTTGACCTCAGAATTATTCAATCTTCATCGACATTCGACTCTACGAGAATAAGTGGAGAGAGGCACCTTCCAGTCGGGTACGAGAGTTCGGTCCCAGCGTGCTTCTCTCCGCAACATATATATATTATATATATATATATATATTATATATATATATATATAATATATAATATATATATATATATATTTATATATATTATATATATATATATATATATATATATATATTATATATATATATATATAATATATACCCATATATATTATTAATAATATATTATATATATATATGAAAAATAATGACTCGTTATAATAACAAATACATAATAATAATAATCAATACATAATTGATAATAATAATTAATAATAATAATATAATAATAATAATAATAATAAGGGATATAATAATAATAATAATAATAATAATAAATAATAATAAGGAAATAAGCTAGATCAATGATATAAATCATTGATTTTTTTCACTTGATTTTTTGCTCAAAAAATCATGATTTTTGGATCAAATTATTTTTTTACATATTATATTTTTTTATATATATATATTTGTGGTTTAACTTTCAATAGAACATAGAAATTTTAAATAAAAGGCTCCTGGTCCAAACAGGTTTCTTTTTTTTCTGATGTAATATTTTTATCAATATTACAAATAATCCTAACAAGCCCGTAACATTCTTTCCGATATGGTGTGTGTTATATATAGATAGCTAGTCTATAGACCCTATTTTTAGATTTTGATTTAGTCTCATGCTCTCGACGTAATCTATATACATGAACTCCATGAGCAGCAGATATTACTAGTACATAGTATGTTGTCGCACACTCTCACACATAGATCGGATACGTTGTAAGTTATTTCGCTCGAATAGTAGGCGTCTCGGTGTGTTTTCACATTCTGACAGACGACGACTCAGAATTTTTATGAGATAGTCTATCGCACTCGTACAATATATATATATAGAGATGATATACATGTCAAGTCATACAGTGTGAGATTAAGGTGAGCGCTGCCTAATTATGGGGATCTCATTAGATATTTCTAGCACTTTCATATATATAGACGTACGCTAGATACCGATAAATCTACCAGAAACACATATAGTGCCAGAGGGAGTTAAAAAAATCAATATATCAAAAATTGATTTTTTCTCAAAAAATCAAAAAAAATAACAATAATAATATAATAATAATAATAACTTTATTTGAGATAAGGCACAATAATAATAGATATAATAATAATAATAATAATAATAATAATAATAATCAATAATAATAATATAATAATTAATAATAGTAATATAATAATAATAATAATAATATAATAATAATAATAATAAATAATAATAATAATAATAATAATTGATAAAACAAAATAAATGTTATTTAAATATGAATGTGAAGTAACAAATTAAAAAAAAAGCTAAAAAAAACGTAAATCTAAAAATCCTAAATAATAAGTTATCACGTCAGTAGTGTGTGTGGGTTGACTTAAAAATGTTTCAAAAAATTTTCCATTTCATTGTACTTGATGTTGATAATGTTTACATTACATTACAGCCATCTTTCTTACAATGAAATTGATATAGCTACTACATGATTCACATTCTCCTTAGTCCCACTAGTTCTCTTTCAGAAAACATAGAAAGAAAGTTTCAATGGCTTATATGTAACATCTAAGTTTTTTATTTCTTTAGCGTTTAGCATTTTGAATTGAAGTGATTTTGAATTTATTTTCTTTAACGCTTATA
>JABUQX010053156.1:20000-22451 GCA_015478945.1 Trachelipus rathkii
TTAGGTAAGGTTAATTTAGGTTAAGTTTGGTTAGGGTTAGGTTAGGTTAGGTTAGATTAGCGTTAGGTTTTAGGTTTCAAAAAATTTTAATGTTATTAACCCTGATAAATTTTAAAATAAGATACTTCATCTTGATTTTTGCTCCTGGAGTCAACAACTTATAAATAGCCTATATATACTATTATATTTATATATATATATACCTGTATATATATTATATATATAATATATATATATATATATATATATAATATTATATATATATATTATATATATTATATGATGTACAAAATTGTATACTCGGATCATATGAGTGGAGAGATATTCGCTCTGTAAAGGTGGAAAGGGGGCCCTTTATGTGCTAATAATAATAATAGTATATATATACAGGGCGACAGGCGCGCTAGCAACCCGGCTTTCACTTTTCTGCTTTGTAGAATCCTGGAATCAGCATTGAATTTATGCACAAAAATATAGAAACATGCATATTTGAAGGCTTCTGGAGAACGAGTTCTAGGCCAAATGAAGACGATGTAGTTCCGCACTGAAAGGGTGAAACCCTACCTGAGTGTATAATCAGGACTAGTGTCGAAATCCATTGCGCGAGAAGTTGTTTACCTAAGAATGTATAAATCAGAATTTACCGGGCTCGAGGATGAACGAGTCCAGACTTGACAGGGCGAAGACTTTTCCCCTCGTATTGTCTCCGTCAGGGACTCTAGCTAGTATATATATATATAATAGTAAGATATCTCTCTGACAATTATAATCAAGATTATCTGTATTCTGTATTATTGCAAAATAATAATGATAATTCTTGATTCTTTATTAAAATATTTTTTCACAGTAAAAATCATTATTTAATTGGATGGAAAAATTTAATATTTATATTTATAAATGGCTTATTTGAGCATAAATATATGATCTTTGTTTGTTGTTGTTGTGTAGTACGTAGTAGTAGTAGTAGTAGTTCAGAAGTGTCAGTAGTAGTAGTAGTAGTAGTAGTAGTAGTAGTAGTTAGTAGTAGTAGTAGTAGTTAGCTAGTAGTAGTAGTAAGTAGTAGTGTAGTAGTAGTAGTAGTAGTAGTAAGTAGTAGTAGTAGTATGTTATTATTGTAGTAGTAGTAGTAGTAGTAGTAGTAGTAGTAGTAGTAGTAGTAGTATGTAGTAGTAGTAGTAGTAGTAGTAGTAGTAAGTAGTAGTAGTAGTAAGTAGTAGGTAGTTAGTTAGTAGTAGTAGTAGTGTAGTAGTAGTAGTAGTAGTAAGTAGTAGAGTTGTAGTTGTAGTAGTAGTAGTAAGTCCTAGAAGATAGAAAAATTAGTAGTAGCAGCTAGTAGTAGGTTGTAGCAGTAGTAGTAGCAGTAGTTGTAGTAGTAGTAGTAGTAGTAGTAGTTAGTAGTAGTAACGTAGTAAGGTACAGAACTACAGAACACCGATTAGCAAAGACTTTACAAGTCACTCAAGGCTAGTCCTGTTTAGTATCTTTTTGTCTTATTTAATTTGTTGGGATGTGTCTACAGTTTTAAAAAAAACTGTTTATGTAATTTTGAAATAAGCATATTATTTTACTATTTCTATGTAACATATGGAGTTTGGTCACTTAGAGCAGATCTGCTTCTAAGCAACCAAACATCATAGTATGCTTAAGTTTTTTGTTTTATTTATTGTGTTGTGATCGATTTGATCACCGTCTTAGAACAGATATTTTCTATGCGGTGAACATCAAAAATTTACTAGTTATTCAGTGTGATGATTAGATCACCGTATTTAGAACAGATACTGTTCATGCGGAAAACATCAAGCATAACTTACAGCCATTCAGTGTTGATCGATAGATCACAGTCCTTAGAACAAATTATGTTCTATGTGCGACTAAACCATTCAAAGCACTTGACTAAGTTATTGATTCAATTATTTTGTAACAGATTGTTCTTATGCGGTAAATCATCAAAGCTATTTATTAGCAGTTACAGTGGATCGATGATATCAACTATCCTAGAACGGAATTACTTTGCAGCCATGAACATAAAAGCTAATACAAGCGTAATTCTTTTTACGCTGTACTTATAGCAACATTTTCTAAATTATTTAAATTTTTTTTAGTTTGATTTTCCTATATTCAGGATACTACAGCATTCTTGTGGGTTTGACATAAATTAAAAAATCGGTTGATTGATCGTTCACAGACCAAATATCCTGTAAGTGTTTATCTAACTTTTTCTTGATGAAATCTGATGTTAGCTGTTCACTATTTCCTAAGAAAGACTATTCCACTTTTCGATAACATCGTAAGTGAAGAAATTCTTTGGCTATAATTTGGTTTGAAAATCGTTTATGACAGAGTCTTATGCCATTACTTGTGTTAATCATTAAAAATCTATATCTGGAAGATTGCTTGTAAATCGATATTGTAAATTTATTTAGTATTTTGAAAACTTCTATTATTTTCCTC
>JABUQX010053157.1:0-10000 GCA_015478945.1 Trachelipus rathkii
AACAGAGAGATTATAATATATATATATATATATATAATATATTATTATATATATATAATATATATATATATATATATATATATATATATATATATATATATATATATTTTATATATATATATATATATAAATTTTAATATTTATTTTTTAATGTTTATGTTTATGTTTATTGTGTTTATGTTTATGTTTATGTTTATATTTATGTTTATGTTTATGTATTTATGTTTGTATATTTACGTTTGTATATTTACGTTTGTATATTTACGTTTGTATATTTACGTTTGTATATTTATGTTTGTATATTTATGTTTGTATGTTTATGTCTGTATGTTTATGTCTGTATGTTTATGTTTGTATATTTATATGTTTATTAATATATATATATATATATATATATATATATATATATATATATATATATATATATATATATATATATATATATATATATATATATATATATATATATATATATATTAATATATATATATATATATATATATAATATATATATAATATATATATATATATATATATACTACAATAAATGTTAAAAGCCATTAATGAAATATTTACATATATTCCTACAATTTACTTCAAACGTAACAAGCATTATTTTGGTAATAGAATATAGGATCTGTTGCATCGAGAATCCACGATACTACAAATTTTGTAAAAGAACGATACCCATCGTTGCTGTGTGCATACTGAGCCGATTGCAAATGTTATTCAAAAAACGACATTTACTATTTGTTATTTGAGTCCAACAACATTTGTCCCATGATATATTAGCTTAGGTTAATACAACCGAACATAACGTAGCCATACGAAACCTAGGATCCTCTATACTTCGATTGTTAGGTGTAAATTAATTAGTTTGTTAGAGAGAGAGAGAGAGAGAGAGAGAGACACACACACACACACACCACACACACACACCACACACACACACACACACACACACACACACATATATATTATATATATATATAGGCACTTTCCCTTTAAAAGGATGTTCATAAAATGTTACATATCGAATTCGTGAACCCTAATCGCTAACCATACACTGTGACGTGTTAACTTAAACTCCAATAGAAGAAGAGAAAAAGTTGCCACATGTTGCTTTTTATATCATGTTAATTTTTTAATGTTAATTTTGTTCATTTTTTTTTATTTATTTTATTAAGGGGCTCGGAGCCGACGGTGGGACAGAGGGGGGGACGAAGTCCCCCCGTCGTCCCCGCTGAGGCCGAGAGACCCTGACCCTTTCCATCTTTGCGATTTAATCTTGGTATGTCCTTTTAGTTAAAAAAAATCAAAATAAACTTATTGGCAACCTTGTTCGCTCTATATTGCCTTGAAATAATCGAAAAAAATCGCTTAACATCGCTCGTTCGCTATATATCGGTAACATCCTTTAAGGCGAAAGTTCCGATATATACTATAATATATATATATATATATTATATATATATATATAATATATATATATACTATATATAATATATATATATATTATATATATTTATATATATATATATATTAATATAAAGTTATAATATATATAATATATTATATATATATATATATATATATATATTATATCATGTGATATGCAGCTGAAAGCCACTAGATATTGTCTAAGATAGAAGGAGTATGACACGAAGCGAGATATTTGAAAATGGAAGCTCAGTGGAGTATCTCAAGCTTTCAAATTGATTTCCTTTTACAGAGTTTATCCCTATTTTGCCAAGAGGAACGAAATTATAAAAAATTATATTTATTTCTTTATATATATTGCCTACTTCTGTAGATAATGAGGGAAATATATAACATCAAAGTGTCTATATAAAAAATAATTTAATGAATCTTTTCACTAGTCGTTCAGCAGAAATGTCAAATGAAATGAGAAGTCGTAACATAAGATATAGTTGAACAATGTTTTTAAAAAGAAACTATTATAAATTACAGGTTGATAATTGTCTCATTTCACTGTATCTTTAAACGTTCCTATTTCTTTCACTTTGTTTGATGCATGAATATTCGTTCTACCTATATATTACCTATAAAATATTGTTACTAGTTAAAGACTACATTCATTAGGAACAATTTGCAATGATTTCCCATGTTGATTAACAGAGGGAAAATGGTTTGAAGGATCAATAGTGCTTGCACTCGTCTCTGAATACAATATTGCTTGTTGCGATTTATGCAATGCAAAATATTTACTGCCCCCTCCTTCAGAACACTATTTTATATGTATTAAAATGTTAATTGCTAAAATATTCATTATATTTTACAACATAAAACGTAAATACTGCTTTTTTTAAATTACATTTCTCGTAATACTGACGACAAAAGTTTTAACACGTGCTTCATTTTCATCTTCTTTTAAATTAAACCTTTTCATGCACACTTGAAAGTTGATACCGAAACCTCTTCATTTAAAGATAATTATTTTTTTAATTATCTTTATAAAATGAGTAATAAACTACTTGATTTGATTTCAGATTTGAAATCCATTTCTCATTTGGCGGGAGCGAAACCAGTTGCGATCTATTTATTATTGGCCACAAAATTTTGTGGCAAAATTTGCAAGGTCATTTTATAGGGTAGAACTGTTGCCCTGATTCGAATATGACCGTCCGTTTTCCTAGATTGGCTTCTAGTTTTTGAGAAACAGGGTGGTCAAAAAATACATTAATAACAACAATTTATGTTAGGTTGTAACGTATTCACAATAAAAAACGAAGATATATATCAAATTGTTAATGAGTAAGTAAACAAAATGCTAATGGTCAAAACATTCAAATCAGTACAATGAAATCACATTTAATTACAGATCGCTGTCTATATGATTGTCTTCTGTTTGCAGAATGTGGACAATCACGTTGACAAGGCTCCAACAATAGTCTGCCATTATGTGTGTATCCCATCTTCCTCTGGTATCTTTCTTCCTATCACTTGATATCTTGGATGGAACATCTCTTGTTCTTCACTATAAATTCTCTAGATTTATCCGGAACGCGATCTAAGTGACTATGTAGAAAGTGAAATTTTATGCTCATATTAAGCATTCAAATTTTTGAATTCTGAAAGCATTTTCTGTACGAGTTCTACATAGTTGGCAGATTTATGGTGCCCAGAAGTTCTGAACAACAACGACGAAAACTTTTCCAGCAGAGTGCTTCATATGCAGTCATGGAATTATGAAATTGTCATCCTTGATGATTTGGCGAATTTGAGGGCCGCTAAAGATTCCAGCTTTGAGTTTCTCCATACTCAACCCTGGAAAAAATCTGCCAATATATTTGAAACATTCACCATCTTTGTCTAGGGCCCTAACAATTGCCTTCATCAGTCCTAGTTTGATGTGGAGTGGTGGGAAAATATTTTTCCCCCTGTCCACCAGTGGTTCGTTAATGATATTTGATGCACCTACAGTCATATTTTCCCTAGCAGGCCATACAACTTTTTTCCAGTGGTCTTCTTTAGCCCAACTATCCCACAAGCATATTAAACAAGGGTACTTAGTATATTCCGCTTTGCTGCCCAAGTAAGTGTTGACTATCTTCAAATCAACGCATATAGACCACTGGTGTTCATTATAACTAAAGCTTCTGAAAGATCATTCTTATATTTTCATATCCCTCTTTCAGTTTTGTTGAGTGACTTTGGGAATCGATGCATAACTATTGATATTGTTCAATAAAACACACTTCAAAGCTTCTCGTTGATCTATCCATAAACAATCGCCAATCTTCTGTTCGGTATTTAGGTAACCCCATTTGGAGTTGGAGTCCAGGGATGTTCCTACAGTTACTAGGTCTTCTTTTCAGATGAAATTGGAGAAGTACTACCTCTCTTTGTCCAATAAAAGTTATTTTACATCGCCTTGAGACAGTTCCTTTTCACTTAGCTCTATGATGCCTAAAAAGCTCAGAATCTTGGCTTGGAGAGAAATTACTTCTCGTACTTAATCATTGCTGCTCTTTCCTGGAGAACTGTTGCTGTGTAGAAGTACTTTCTTCATATTCAATACCACTATCTGCACGTGTGCACACCAAATCCTGGATATCTTCTTCATCGCACAGATAAGGTTGGGAGTGAGTGAACCCTGGGATGGGGACATGTCGAGTGTGTACAGTCTCTTGCTGATTTCCAATCCGGATACCAAATTACGTTTTCTTTGTAACGCATTGATCATCTTTCATACCATTAACCAAACAAAAATTAAGTCACGTGGTGATTTCTTTGGCTCCCATACCCATAGGCAGCAACCAAATTTAAACCTTTCTTGAGTCCATTTTTCCACTGACGTAGGATTTTCGACACACGTTTACAGACCATATGGGGAGCCCAGACTTATCTTGGTCTCCAAGTTTCATTCCAAAGTATGCCAGATATGATTGCTTCACAAAGTTAGTAATATTTCTTCTTTTGGTTCTCCTGGCAATATTCACCACAGCTGTAGCAGAATACATTGTGGGTTATTCAAACAGGCTTCTTTGTGTAAGTACTCATAGTGGTTTCTGAAAATAGAAAAACATAAAGTATATATAAAGGTAAGCCCTTAAAAAGAAATAAAACGATATTAGTAAAATATGCATTAAAAAAAGATATTTGTTAAGAGTATATTTGGAACACCCTGTATCTCAAGAGAACTAGAGACAATCTTGGAAAACTAATGTCATTTCTGAAATCAGAACACCAACATTTATATAATTTAATTAAATATTAATTTTTTGTCAAAAAATATTTTTTTTTGGTTGGCCAGTGTTGATTGGGAAGACTGAATTCGACCAACTTGTTTGGCAACTACACAAAATTGTTATATATATATATATATATATATATATATTTATATATTATATTACTATATATATAGACTATATATATATTATATATATTATATATATATCTATTAATTTATATATAGTATATATATATATATATATTATATATAGCAAGTGGGCGGGGCAATCTTTGAAGAACAAAAATAGAATATTCTAGTATATATATATATATATATATATATATATATAAGTTATATACTATATATATATGATATATATGATATATATATATATATATATATATATATATAATATATATATAATATATTATTATATATACTATGTAATATATATATATATATATATATATATATGATAATATAAATAATATGTATTATATATATATAGTCTATATATTATATATATATTTATATATATATATATATATATATAATAATATATTATATATATATATATATATATATATATATATATAATATATATCAGTATATAGGTATATATAGTATACCTTAATTAGGTCACTAAATTTTTTTAAAAATATTCTATATATTATAGTATATATAGTATATTTAATATATATATAATATATATATAATATATTTATAATATAATATATTATATATATATATATATAAGTAGGCCACTCTCCCTTTAAAAGGATGTTATCATAAAAATGTTAGCATAATCGAAATAGTCGCTGACGCTATTCGTTGCTACCATACACATGGGCCGTGTTAACTTAAACTCAATAGAAGAAGAAGAAAAGTTGCCACACTGTGCTTTTTAACTATATGTTTATTTTATATGTTATTTTTGGTTTCATTTTTTTTAATTTTATTTTATTAAAGGGGCACCTCGACCGACGTGGGACATTAGAGGGGGACGAAGTCCCCGTCGTCCCCGCTGAGGGCGAGAGACCCTGACTCCTGTGACATCTTGGCGATTTAATCTTGGGTATTCCTTTAGTTTAAAAAATAAAAAAACTTATTGGCAACCTTGTCGCTCTATATTGCCTTGGAATAATCGAAAAAAAATCGATAACATCGCTCGTTCGATATATATCGTTAATATATATTATATATAATTTTATTCCTAATATTATATATAATTATATATGATATATATTATATATATATATAATATAGTATATATATAATATATATATATATATATATATATATATATATATTATATTATATATATATATAAAAGTGGGCGGGGACTCTGAAGAAAAAAATATTGGACCCAAGCCACTTTCGATATTTGATTAAATAGAGGTGGGTGGGAAATATCTGAAGCCGATTGTACCTTGCTTGCCTAATGGTTAATCAGGCACTGGACGGAAGGATACAAAAGATTGAATAATATTTTATATAACATAATAAATTAATAATAATGCAATATAATAAAATAAAATAAATAATAATATTAGAAATAATTTAGAATATTTTAACATATTAATTCTGTAAATAAAATAAAATCTGATATAAGGGTTGGAAGCTAAGCGGCTATTTTCGGGACCTAACAATTTCAATAAAATAGAGTAAATAATATAAAAAAAAGTGAATAAAAGAATTAAAATTGTTAATATAACCGCATTGACCAAAGTAAAAAATAAAAAGATAAATATTATAATTATAAAACAGGTTTTTCTTAAATAACAAGCGGAGACTAATTTAAATTTGAAAACTTTTTTAAGTATTAAAATCAATATTAATCATACTCATTTATAGACTATTAAACGTTAAATTATCTTACTAAAAGTTTAAATGGATAAGTTTATACTCAATTTGAATAAAATAAATAACAATAGCATTTTCTATAGGTAAATAAATATTTATAAAATGTATTGGTTAAAAAATGGTCAAAAATATAAGTGATTTAAAGAACTTACTTTAGATTTATTAATGCCAGAAAAAAAGAAACAAAGTAATAAATATTTTGCACTACTTTCTTCTTAATTATGAGGGTTTAATTCATCCTCTAACTCGTTTAATATATCTAACTATATCTTATTTCATAATTTCCGTCTAAAGGGTGGAGTATGTGCCTATGTAAACATAAACACTCCTGTAACACGTCGAGAATCTCGATCTCCCTAACTTCGATGCTGTAGGCTAAATCTTTCTTCCTTCTACTACATAATCTTGTGCTTCTGCTACTGTTCTCCTTAACAGAACAGATTTTCACGCCTTTTTTGAATATCTTACTACTTCTCACGAGACTGTTATATCTTCTCATCCAAATACTGAGGTCCTCTATTTAGGGGATTTCAATGTACACAACACTGAATGGTTGGGGTCCTCTCATACTGATTTAGGTGGGGAGGAGGCCGAATCATTTAGCATTCTCAACGATCTGGAGCAACTAATTAAAGAACCCACACACATTCCGGATCGTCCCAACCAATTCTTGAACACACTTGACCTATGTTTCACCACTAGTCCTTCTCTCTATAAATACACCACCTTCGCTCCTATAGGTAAATCTGACCACAACCTTATATCTCTTAATTTTAATACTTTCTCTCCAACAGCCCCATCCCCTACGCGTTTTTCTGGCACTTTTGATCGGGTCGATTGGGGGCCTTGCGTTGCTTCTGCGCTAAAGCTATAATTGGAATGACTGCTTTGTCTCTGGTGACGCTTCGACTTCTGCCGATAAGGTGGGAGCTGTAATCGTTGATAGGATGAGCAAGTTCATTCCTTCTTCGACTAATTCTTTCTCTCTCCTCATAATCCATGGTTGATCTGTGCTTGTTCTCTGGCCATTCAGGCTAGGGACAATGCGTATCGGGAGCTTAATACGTTTTTCATTCCCCATTTTATAAATTCTTATAGCACACTTAACACACACCTAAAATTATCCATCTGAACAGACTGCACCTTACATCTATAATTCTTATTCCACACCAGACCAGTTTTACTGCTATACATTAACATCGGTAACAGCATCATAACCTCATGCAGAACACTAGCGTACTCAAGACTCGGTTCCCTTGCATTCACCAAAAATTTAATGGCACCAGCAACATTATTTTTCCTCTAACTCAACCCTGGACGATTCTGGCATTCCTCCTCCTCCCCCTTCTCCTCTCAGGTGTCCTATGGCTTTGCCTGTGATTACATTTGATCGGGTGCAGTGCTCTTGAAATCTACGAACGTTAGGAAGGCTGGTGGCCCCGGATGGCATTCCTCACGAGTGTAAGGGAGAGTCATGCTTTGCTCTCCCCCCCTCGTTCAACTATATTCTCTGTATGTCTCAATACTAATACTTTCCCTCAGTGTTGGAAGCCCGCACATGTCCAACTTATTCCGAAAGGAAGCCGCTCTGATCCCTTCCAACAATCGCTCTCTATAGCTACTTGTATCTAAGATCTTTGAAACCCTTATCAACTCTCATTTCTTAGATCATCTGGAATCTCATTCACTTCTTTCCGATCGCCAGTACGACTTTCGGCGCTCGAGGTCTACTGGCGATGTACTTTTCTATCTTACTGTTTTATGGTTTTCCGCTCTTAGGAACTACGCGGAGACTTGCGTGGTGGCGCTTGACATATGCAAAGCATTTGACCGGGTATGGCACGCGTCACTGCTCTCAAGCTCCCCTCTCCTTTGAGTTTCCTCCTTCTCTTTGCTTACTTATGTCTGGATTTTCTTTCAAATCGCTCAATATCTGGCTGTTGTTGATGGGGCAGCTTCTTCTTCTTTCTGTCAATAGTGGTGTTCCTCAGGGTTCTGTCTTATCTCCTACTTTATTCCTGCTATCAGTAATGATCTTCTCACCTGCATCTCTAACTCTATCCCTCGTATTCCGGTGACTCGACCCTTCATTCTTCAACTCTTTCAATTCTGCTCCTTCTTTTTACTTCTAGAATTGCCTCTCTTCTTATCTTTCCGATTCTATTCTCACTTTGATCTGGATAGAATTTCCAGTTGGGTCGTCTCAACCTTGTGAAATTCAATTCTTTAAAAAGCCACAATTTCTACAAATCTCCCTCTCTAGGACCCTTTTAACTTTCCTATCTCTTTCGACCGGTTCTCTCGTCTCCTGTTGACAATATAAACATTCTTGGCCTTAACATAAAGAAAAAAATGTCTTGGAAACCTCACATCACAACGGTTGCTAGGGCGGCCTCAAAGAAACTGGGAGTTCTGTTTAGACTGCGAGACTTTTTTTCCTCTTCTCAGTTGCTCCAGCAATACAAGGGCCATGTATGGAGTAATGCTCTCATATCTGGGGGGGCCCTGGTTTCACCCGGCTATTGGATAGGGTCGAGGTCAAATAAAGGCTTATAAACTGTTCTACGTACTTTCCAGTTCTCTTGACCCTCTATCTTTGCGGCGCGAAGTTGGTGCTTTATCTCTTTCTATAGGTACCGCAGCGGCAGGTGCTCGAGGGAGCTTATCACTCGCGTACCTCCACCTTTACGTCGCCCTCGTATCACTAGGGGTGCTGTGTCTGCACATGAGTTAAGTGTTGATGTAGGTAACTCCAGGCTAGTTGCTTCCTTCTTTCCTGCCACATCTGTTCTGTGGAATTCTCTTCCATCTTCTGTGTTTCCTGCTGAATTTAATCTCCCCCACTTCAAAGCCTGCGTCTGTGCTCATTTGCGTAATTTGATTCAGTTGTTGACTTGTGAGGCGTGCAATACCCCCTCCTTGAATAGGGCTCTGCCCGTGAGTGGTGGTGACAACTGTAAAAAAAAAAAAAAAAAAAAAAGTGCTTAATTCTTCATATTTTTGTCATTAATAAACCTAATAGCTTCTTAACATTACTTCTCTTTCGCCTAATTCATTTCATTAACATTTCTTAAAACTAATTTCGTCATGGATTAATCTAAAATAATTTTTCTTCTTAATAACTACTTCAATAAATTTTTTACGCTAATTCCATCATTCAAGCAATTAAAAAAATACTTAATGTGCAGTACAACACCAATGAATCTATTTAATCTACACTCTTATTTATCTGTCTTATTAATTTACCTAAAAAAAGTTCTTTCTCCAATAATTACTTTAATTATATAATACAGTTTCTCTATCACAAAGCTTAATGCTTATAGTCAATTTTAGCCGTTTTCGTTTTTGCATTTGTGTTTACGAAACGTAAGAAATGCTCTAGTTTGAGCTCGTTTTTGTCAAATTTAGAGCAAATTTAGAAAAATGCTCATCAAACGCAAG
>JABUQX010053157.1:12500-17500 GCA_015478945.1 Trachelipus rathkii
TTCTTATTCTTTTTGTTTATAACTTACAAATTTACGTTTTTACATACCCTAAAGCAGTAAATCAGTAAATCAAACCACCATCCCGCCACCCTCCTGTCCATCCTTGATCTATTGATCTATTGATCTATTGATTCAAGTCACATTTCGAGTATCATTTTGGATTAACATATTAACGTTTTTACATACCCTAAAGCAGTAAATCAGTAAATCAGTAAATCAAACCACCATCCCGCCACCCTCCTGTCCATCCTTGATCTATTGATCTATTGATCTATTGTTTCAGGTCACATTTCGAGTATCACTATGGATAAACATAACATAAAATCAAGTTCTTTATACAAAGATCAATCAATATATGTTGACGTAACAAAGTTTCCACATTAATAAAGCTAACATAGCATCATCTGAACTAAGAATATAACCCACAACGACATACTTGACACATCTTAAACAAGAATAAACGGTTAACATTAACAAAGTTCCATACTTAACAACAGTAAAAGTAACTAACAATTCATACAAAAACGTAACTTATTCACACCTTGTCAAACGTATCTCTAACATAACAATGTTAATTTTACATTAACACGGTAATATTTAACAAAAATTTACCATAACCTTGTATAATTATCATACAGAGCAGCGAAAGTATGCTAACGTAACAAAGTTTTCACATTAATAAAGCCAACATAGCATTACCAGAACTAAGAATATAATATACAATGACAAACCTGACACATCTTAAGCAAGAATAAACTGCTAACATTAACAAAGGTCCAAACTTATCAACAGTAAAAGTAACTAACAAGACATACAAAAACATAATCCATTCACACTTTATCAAACATATCACCAACATAACAATGTTAATTTTACATTAACATAGTAATATTTAACAAAAAATTTAGCATAACCTTACCTAACCATCATAATACCTAACGGATAAAGACAAACAAAGTAAAGTTTTACCCTCAGTAAAGCTAAACTATGAACATAACATACTTAACACAACAACCAGACGAATAAGCAGCTATCCATTAACAACTTAGTCAATAAAGCGAACATACGAGGGAAGTAAAACAAGTTTTCATTTTTATAACATATAATTTTCATTGAAAAGAGCGTTATATAAATACATAAAAACATATAAATACATAAAAACATAAAGTTTATTTTAAATATATTAATTCATCTAATCAGAGAACATAGGATTCAACATAACTTGGGTACGTTCTATATATCTCTCTAAAGATTCAACACCCTTTGAAAGAATGTAAGTATAAATGCCTTCAGCAACACTAAACCATTTTTCGGCGTATGTCGATTCAGCAGCATTCATTCTCTCATACAAGAGAGAAAACTCATCCAAGCTGATAGTTATTAACGCACTCCTGTATACTGTATTATACGGAAAACCACAAATGTGCTAACACATATTTTAAAATTCCTTAATAAATTTCTTTAGATTCTTAAAATTTTAAATTTTCTTGATAACTGTAAACTGGTATAAAATTATTATTATTTTGAGTTTTACATAAACTCATAAAGTAAAAAATAAGAGGGTATATTATAATATATAGACTCTATTTGAAAAAAAAGGTTAGACTTTATTATTTACCAAAAAAAAAAAAAAAAAAAAAACGCATAAAGAAAAGTATTCATATTAACCTATAATGATATACAAATGAATTCTTATTTACCTTTATATTTGAATACTAGAAATATATATATATATATATATATATATATATATATATATATAACTATATATATATATATATCTTTTATGTAACCTCTATACCTATATATATGTAATAGCATATATCAACATACTCTGCTGCTGCCAATATATGATTTATATATATGTATATGTAATAATAATATGTATAATAATATATAATATATAATAATATATAATAATAATAATAATATATAATATGTATATATATATATATATATGTATGGATCTGGTTATCAGTAAAGGTCAGAACTGAAATTATCATTAATAATTTTATACAAAATCAATTTCCCACTGCTTTAGCTGTTCCCAACCTATTTCTAATGTTGCTGTGCACAAGTCCGAAAGTTGAAAATATCCTTTCAACATTAGCATTTGATAAAGTTGCTGACAATATGCTTACTATTTTATATATAACCTTCTCATCTAATTTTTCTTTGAGAGATCTGTACCAAGATGAAGGAGTCACTGCTGACAACAGAGACTCATCAAATAGGTAACTTTTATGAAATGGAGAATTTGCTCTTAAATTTATACAAATGGGCATCAATTCAGGATACTCATTTTCCATAAATTCCATTGCTTTTGAATACTCATCCTCTGGAAGTACTGCGGTCTGATATCTTGGGTTAAAAATATACTCCAATAAATAAGTGAGCTTCTGTTACTGCCTGATGATACCTTCTTTTTACTTTTGCTAAATCTTGTCTGTTGAGTGGTGGATTAAGCTGTTCTAGCTCCATGTTCATATTTTTCCAAATATAAACAGCATCACTTAGTTTACAGTCATTGCCTTCTAGCTTGGTTAATGCTGTGGCCACACAATCCACACATGAGTTTTATTATAAACTTTTGAAATGTGGCATCGATGGGTAGAAAATGAATTCCCAAGAGCTCGAAACAAGAATCATGTTTTAAACATGTTAAATTTACAAATATATATATATATATATATATATATATATATATATATATATATATATATATATATATATATATATATATACTATAACTTACCTTCTGCTATATGTATATATATATATGCTTCTTATATATATACTTTTCTCTTTCTATATATATATATATATATATATATTATAATCATTCTCACAATAATATAAAATTAGCTGAAATTTTTTTATTGCCTTTCAGTTACTCTTCGATTGAAAAACTGAGAAAACCATATCAACATGCTAAAGAAAACCATTAATAAATATATATATTTTTTAAATATTTTATGCATGGTTTTTTTATGGTTTAAACCATTGGTTTTTTATGTGGTTTAAAACATGGTTTAAACCAATGGTTTAAACCAAATGGCTTAAACCATCCCACCCTAGCTATATGTATTAAGTCCTCAAGTATGTCAACATCGTTAAGGTGCGATGTTAATTCGTTTTTTATTTTAAGCAATGCTGTAATATTTTCAGATGTTCGAACTGTGAAACCTATACACGTACGCATGAAGGTCACACAATCGATGGGTTTCCAATAGTTGCGTACATCAAGGGTTTTAATATTGTCACACGACGAGAACACAACGTCTATTCTATTAGAACCACTTACGCTGTCTTTCCAGTTAGATATTTCACTATGCGTCGATCCATCGGATAACACACACTTATCCTCTACCCATGCTGCTGCGATGTCGATAATCTTGATGAATCCATCAACACAATTGATTAAGGGTCTATTATTTGATCCTCTGGCTGGAATACAGGCAATGTAGCGATCGCCGTTCGGTTTACGATTAAATATAAATGACACATCGTTGGGAATAACGAAACTCCTCGTGAAGATATCAACAACAAGCGTAGAGATGCGGGGAGATGTCATCGTATCAGCACAGCGAAAAATATCCTACTGAAGAAAATAGAGTGTATAAACAACCCTTAAATGTAATGAGATTCTTTCTTTCAACCAATCAGAAGAAAGTAAACAAGAATACGACGCACGAACGAACCATATCAGTTCAAAAGGGTATATATTCTCGTTAGACAACAACAACAACAATAACAATAAACAGGTTCACTATGGTAATATATGTATACAAAGGAGACCTATACAGCCAAATTGACGTGAAATGAACTTAGACAAAAAAAAGGTAGTAATAATAATAATAATAATAATAATAATAATAATAATAATAATAATAATAATAATAATAATAATAATAATAATAATAATAATAATAATAATAATATAATAATAATAATAATAATAATAATAATAATAATAATAATAATAATAATAATAATTTCCGCGCTTAACAACAGTAAAGTACCTAACACTTCGTACAAAACGTAACCTATTCACACTTTTTCAAGCATATCTCTAACATACCAATGTTAATTTTACATTAACATCGTAATATTTAACAAAAATTTAACATAACCCTGTCTAATCATCATACTGACAACGAATATAAAGCGTAAAAGTTTACTGATTTTAAAGCAGTAAATCAGTAAATCAGTAAATCAAACCACCCATCCCTGCAGTCCCCTACCCACCCATCCCGCAACAAAGTTTTAGCTTCAATAAAGCTAACATATCATAACCTGAACTAAGAATATAATGTACAAATGCAAACCTAACATACATCGCGTATGAATAATCCGCTAACATCCTGAAAATTCCCTACTTATCAAAGGTAAAGTAGCTAACAGGTCATACAATACTCGATATGTTTCCACTTTTCCCGCATATCAGCAACAGGTAAAACCGTATTATCTAACAAAATCCTTAACAAAGTGACCAATCTATCAAAGATACCGGCATCTTGAACTATGAATTGACACTATCTTCATCAAAGTGTCACTCGTTTCGAGTATAACATCATTTGAACTATGAATAAACGTAGACATTAGCAAAATTCTCGGGCAAACCTAACACTACTCAACAAAAACTTAACCTAGGCTCACGTTTCTAACACATCATCATCAGTTAACACAGTAATATCTTACAAAACTCATCATTTCTCTAACAAATAAATGTTAATTTCACACTGTCATAGTAATATTTAACATAACGTACCTAACTTACGAATAAACAGTTTTCATTAACCAAGAGTATCTAAAGCAACACATCATCTTCCGAGAGAAAACCCAAGGGGATGTGCCCCTTGAAAGGGTGTGAATCCTGAGACGGGGGATCACCCCGAAGGGGTGTAAGCGGGCATTACCCCTCCGAAGAGGGGTTAATACATACCCCTTCGAACTGAGGCCCTGAATCTTCTCTCCAAATTTCCGCCTTATACGAACAT
>JABUQX010053157.1:22500-27500 GCA_015478945.1 Trachelipus rathkii
ATATATATATATATATTATATATATTATATTATATATTTAAATATAATTATATATTTATATTATATATATATATATATATATTAATAATATATTTTTCTATTTTTCAGGTTTATTTCCGAATTAATATTGCTATAAATAATAAATAATTTATATACACAAAAAGTATTTATGCTGTCAGTTTTTATAATGCCACACATATTAACGATCTGTACTAGATTTGTACTAGATCTAACTCCAGAGCATCTCAGAATTGTCGCTTCTAGCTTCAAGGCTGGAATTATTAGAGAAGGGTAACATTAGTTATTAGAGGCAGACAAAGACAGTTTTGCAACTATTTTGCGCAGAAAGATGGCATGTAAAATATTGCTGTGATGTGAATACTATTGGGACATGCAATGGGACATGAGCATAAACCAGCAGAGTGCGCGGTTTATTGATTCTCCAAAACGTAGTCTCAAGGCAGTGCTATTTCCATATTAGGCAATGTTTTTCCGTTGTTCTGTACATATTCTACAAATTGCAAGGACGTACGAGTATGAGTTCTTTACTTACTAGTTGGTACACAATATTTAAATTACACATTGTGTGGGACTGAAGTCTGGCTATTAAAGCAGCCAGATACAAATTCCTGTCGCCTTCTTTGCGAATGGGATGCGAAGAAAAATACCTAATTCGGAAAGTGCCTCAAAGCTGATTTCAATCTGGGACCAAACTATCACATGATCCATTGTGATCCGCAGTTTGTCTTTCTTCCATCTTTGCACAAACTTAGTTTGATGAAAATATTTGTATAAGCTTTGATCAAAGAAGTGATGGCATTCTGCATTCAGAACAAATTCCATTTAGTGGGCAAAGATAAGAAGGGTTTTTAATTGCCAAATCAGAGTCTTTCCGAGATGGGTCAATAAAGGAACTGTCAGAAGAAAAGTGCCTGTGCATTCAAATCAGTGTGTCAGGTTCCTTGGAAATGGAGAAACTGAAAACTATTGATATCTTGTAGTACATGGTGGATTTCTTTCGTATATAGGTTTCATACTGTATTTACTACACTTTCTGGATCACATTGGATTTTTTTTCCCCAACTTGGCGCGTAGGATGAGCATGGTGAAAGGTTTTACCAGGACATCTCTATGTTTGAAAAGCTTAGTAGGCGATGGAATGAAAGTATGCTTGCTGAATATTGCTAGTCTTTATCATGGAACCAGATACTACAAATTAACGAAAAATTTCATTTTAGTGTGTCTTGCTATATAATCAAGCCTGTTAATTCCAATATAACCTATGTTAAATATGAGCAGTGTGTCTACAAAAGCGGTAAGCTGGATTTTTGTGTGTTATACGTTAACACACCTTTTGTTTATCGATCAATTTTTTTTCATTAAAGGAAGAAAATTTAATTGGTTGTGGCATGTTATCCTAATGATTATATTCAACTGATTGAGTACATGTGCACATTGGTAGATATAATTTGTCATGTGAGAAGATTATTATTTTTATCAGAGCTACCGTACTGGTAGAGAGATCTTAAGTTTCTTGCAACCTTAACATATTTGGAGAGTAGTCATGTATTTACTGAAGTCGAACTTTAATTTGCCTATATTTCTTCTAGTTCTTACTGAGCTTAGTGAATGATTAAGTGTGATCATGTACTATTTTAGAAACTTTGCTGACTGCTTGTTTTTTGAAGATGTCAAACTTTCTAATGTTGGGTGACGGAGTTTGGTGTTTTTCACTCCAAAAGAACATTTCTTTATATTGGCACCACATCTCCAATGAACTAGTGAACATCATTGGGATAAGTTCTTTCGTCAACATTCATTAATACGCCACTGAGATTTTCACCTGTATGACTTCAGTGAGAGGTTCGAACACGACACAAAATTGGCCTTAAATAATTGTTCAACGGCATGACTACTAAGAGAAACAAAGAACTGCTGATTGAGTATCTGACCATTCGTAGAAAGCTAACTTGGATGAGTGTTTGATAGAGGTTATTAATTATTCTGAAACTTTAGTTTTAACGCTGTCATACATTTTTTAAATAATATATCCGTAGTATTTTTTTTTTTTGAGTAGTGTATTGAAGATACGATACTTCGTTTAGCCGTACAAATAGCCATAATTTCAAAGTGGACGACAGAAGATCGTCCATACTATATTTTTAATTTACTATATGATGCTTTAATGATTTTTCGTTAGTGTTCATAATTCTTGTATTTTTATATAGTTTCAAGAAGTATTCTTTGTTCTTAAACTTGGAATTGGAGATCTTTTACTCTTTTACTTTCTACATTTTCCTTGTGTTTGTTGCTTAGATAGTTCTTAACCCAGATATCTTTCTTTCGAGAATAATTACGATTGCAAAGTGTACGGTTTGCGATGTCATGGAAAAATATCGATATCAAACCACTGATAAGGATGCATTGTGGAATTGCTTTCAACAGTTTATTTTCGAGCGAATATACTCCAAAGTAGAGCGTATCATAATTAATATTTATGATTTCGATTGTGCTCAAATTATTGTCACTACCTTGAGACGGCATTAGGGCAAGTCATTTAATATTTTTTACTAAAGTTGCTATAATTTTCTACAAGTCATAAGAAACCATTTTCTATTCACATTCCCGAGTTGTCCGCGTGCGAATCAAATAATTTATTTTTTAAATATTTGCGAATGCGAATGCGAATGTTAAAACACCAAAACTAATATATTATACTATTATATTATATATATTATATATATATATTATATTATATAATATATATCCATATATATTAATATATATTATATTATATTATATATTATATTTTTATAATTTTATATATATATATTTTATATTATATATATATATATATATTATTTATATATTTATATATATATAAAGTAATTATATATATATATAATATTATATATATAAATATATATACATAATACTTATATATATATATATATATATTATATCATATATATTTATATTGTGATGATCGAATAGCACGAATCGAGCAACCGAACCCGCGGTTGTCATGGTTACAAACTGAATGCAACGCAACCTGGTTGTCATTGCTCTAAAAAACAGCAATGCGGTTGTAGAATTTATTTTTTAAAAATACTCTCTTATGCTATCAAAACTTTCTCTCTATTTTATATAGTACTATACTTAGTATATATATATAATAGTATAATATATATATATATATATATTATATATATTATATATATATATTATATTACTATATATATTAATATATAATATATATATTTATATTTAATATATTAATTATATATATATGGAAGATGATTTCTTACAGAAAAATTTTTAATTCCTATATATGTATATACTTATTTTAAATTTTAATGACTTTTTATAATTTATTTGGTGAAGCTCAGAAATGTAAACTATTTGGAATATACGTATTGATAATTTTATGTTATTTTTCGTATTCAGTAGCCTACGCACGTTTAAAATATGAACGTTGTTCTGGCATAACGACAATGGTTATAGTACTGTTTGAAATACGGTGAAGATTTGGTTTTAAGGACACTAATATTAAAACCTAAATGTACAGGAAGGAATACTTGTTGGAATAATGGTCCATTTTATGTTCGCAACTGAAAAAATAAAAACACAAACCAAAAAAAAAAATAAAAAAAAAAAATAATAATTGAAACTTTTAAAATAAACAGACTTTCTATTAATTTTGCTTTTTTTTTTTTTTTACTTAAAGATACCAAGGTATTACGCACCGTGGCAGAGTCGGGTCTCTCGGCTCAGGAACTAGGGTATGGACTAATTCCCTCGGGGAGGTTCCACGGATCCCGATCTTTGTATATTGGTGTGCGGGGTTCTCCGCCTCCCCTACTGTTATGAAAAGTCCTGTTCCCCTCGCTTCGATCCTAATTGCCCAGTGTAATAGTTTAAAAATAATGTCTTTGAAGTTTTTGAATAAGATGTTAAATTTTTTCTTTTTTTTTTTTTTTTTTTTTTTAGTCGCAATAAATTTTTGCCAGGATTTCAAAAGTTTCTTCTTCCTTATATATATATATATATATATATTATATTATTTATATTATATTATATATATATTATAATTATATTATTAATAATATATATTTTATAATATATATATTATATATATATTATATATATATTATATTATATATATATATATATATTATTATATTTATTATATATATATATATATATATTAATTAGATGAATCTTTATATAAAACTGAAAGAAAAAATTTATAGTTGGAGAGGGAGAAAAAGTGATATCTGATTGCAAAGTTATTTAAAAAATAATTATTTGTGTTATGAATATATATTACTATTATATTATTATATTATATATATATTAATTATATATATATATATATATAATTATATATATATATATATATTATATATAATATATATAATATATATATATATATATATATATATATATATATATTCATTTTATAAATATGAGCAACTATTATATTTCTATTTTCTATATCTATATATATATTATATATAATATTATATATTATTATATTATATATATATTATATATGATATATACACAGTATATTATATATATATATATATATATATATATATTATAATATATTATATATATATTCGTATTATTATATATATATATAATAATATATATATATAGTTATATAATTTATATAATAATTTAATATTAATATATATTATTATATATATTATATCTATATAATAAGAAACACATAACGTGATATATATTATTATAAATCCCAATAAGTACACAAAAGAAAATTAAAAACCACGAACTATACTTTCGAAGTAATAACAGCTCCGCATTCGGCTCGTAATAAACTTCAATAAAATTAAAGGACAATGTGTTTAAATAGTTTGGTTGTTTAGTGATGTTGTTGATATTCATAAATACGAATTTTTGAATGTTTAAAATAAATTTGCCAATTCACCAAGAATATTCTTTCATTTTAAAACTTAAAGATTTTCTGCATT
>JABUQX010053157.1:30000-32500 GCA_015478945.1 Trachelipus rathkii
ATTATAGTAGTAGTAGTAGTAGTTAGTAGTAAACAAAGCAATTGTTAAATTTGTTTTTATTGCACCGCACCGCACGACGGGTTGTTGAAAATTTTAAGACCGCAATAAAACGCACGTTATGCAAAATTCGCTTCGATCCATCCTATATATAATATATATTATATATATATATATAATTTATATATATATATTATATATATATATATATAATATATATTTATATATATTATAACTATATATTAATATATTTTATTGATTTAATATTATATATATATTATATTATTATATATATATATATTTATTATATATATATTATATATATTATTTATATTATATATATATATTATATATATATATATATATATATATATATATAATATATAATATATTATATATATATTTATATATATATATATTATATATATATATATATAAGTTATATTTATTTTTTTTACTTTTTTCAAAAAAAAATAGTCCTGGATGTTCAGTTCAAAATTTTAGCTTCATTCTGGATTTACAAATTCGTTAATCGTTCGTGTTATATGATGAAATGTGTATTATATGCAGTAATAGTTGAATGGGTTATGATTTGATTTGTTTTTCCTATATTCAACACTCTTCAACACAGAATATTTATTAAATTATGATCTGTGGTGAAAAAAGAAACCTGGCGCCATGCTTCCGAAGAATACTTTTGAACAACGGGATTATTCATTTCTGAGGAGCAATGTATAAATCATTATGGCTATAATTAATATAGGCTATAGAATATATTAGGTTACATAGCTATGAATATAAATTTAACCGTACATAATATAGAGGAGAAAAATTTCGACAGAATGAACCTGTTTATCCATCGGAGACCACCCTTCCATCTTTTTAGGAGTCCACCGTAGCGTTCTTAGTGTAAGTGTATATTCTAGGGTAGTTAGGTAACGCTATGAACTACTGCTAATCGTCTCTACGTTAATGCAGATTAAGTATGATCATTGTGTTCAACTAGAATAGAATGTCTTTATAAATTTTTGAATGCTACAGGTAAGTAATTGATTATATACATTTATAATTAGTTGTAGATTGGAGCTATTTATCATTATCATCATACAATTTATAGAAATTAGAGGTATTTAAGCAACACTAGGGTTAAGCCATTAGAGTGTTTACTGTTATGAGAATTATAATATATATTTATATATATAATAATATTATATATATTATTTATTATATATATATTATTAATTATAATATATTATATGTATATATATTATATATATATTAAATATAATATATATATATAAATAATGATATATATATATTTAAATATATTATATATATATATATATTTATTTATATATATATATATATATATATATATATATATACTATGAATATATATTATATATATATATATATATTTTATATATATATATAAGTTTATAGAGTATTATATTATTTTATATCTATATATATATATATATTATTATATTATATTATATATTATTTTATTTATATAATATATATTATATATATATTATTATATTATATTATATTATTATATTATTAATTATATATATAATATTATATTATATATATTTATATATTATTATATATATATATATAATATATTACTATATATATTATATATATATATTATATACTATATATATATATATATATATATATATATATATTAGTATATATAGTAGCCTCTAGAAGAGCACATCCATATCATCAACACTACATAGTAAGAAAAGAATACTTGTTGGAATTGGTAAAATTTTAGTGCGGAACCTGTAAAAAAAAAAAAAAAAAAAAAAAACATATCTCAAATACATAGCTACAGGAAAAGATATTTTGCATCCTTAAAATTTTAGTTGCAAATGTAAAAAATAAAAAATAAAATAATATAAATAAATTGGATATTTTTTTTTAGGAGAGGGACAGAGTTATATATATATTATTTTAACGGTATTAACCTCGGCAATGTAGGGTCGAGGACGGGACACAGGGGGGGGATGTTTTTCCATACGTAGGTGAGGGGCGGAGACGCCAGCGACACAAAATACAAGAGGGTTCCGGGACCTCTCCGGAGGGGGAAAATAGTTACCCGTAGTTCCCGAAGCGAAGACCCGACTCTGCATCGTGCTATAACCTTGGGTTTTTTAGTTAAAAAACTTACTATACTAGAAGTTTTATTTATTTTAACGAGTAAAGTATAAAAGGTCTTAAATAGGTTCTCCTATATTATATACATTATTAACAATATTTTATTTATTTTATTTTTTTTTACCCCATTTCCTAAACTAAAATTTTACCAGATTCAAAATGGTATTCCTCCGCTGTAGTATTGTAGTTTTTGAGATATGATTTTTTTTTTTTTTTACCATTTTCCGCAGTAAAATTTTCTAGCATTCAGCTAATGTATTCTTTTCACGGTAGCTGTTTGTAGTTGTTTGATGATATGGTTTGTGGTCTTCTTCGAGGCTGACCATTTATATAT
>JABUQX010053157.1:40000-41871 GCA_015478945.1 Trachelipus rathkii
GTGTAAGAAATTTTATTTATTTTTATTTATTTAAAAATTATTTATTATTCATTATTTCTGATGTTCTGATACCATTATTTTTCGAATCTACAGACCATAAAATATATAAGGCACCACATTGTACATTAATATAATGATTTTAATAAATCGGAACCTGCACCGGAGCCAAACACCGGTGGCAGCTGTCAACTCCTAACTCCTCCTCCTCATTTCCTTCACCTTCTCATTCTTCTTTCCTTCTCATTGCATCTTCTCATTTGTCTTCATTCCACTATGTTTTTTTTTTTTGCCTCTGTGCTCTTGTTTTTTCAGTCGGACCCCCTAATGGAGGGGTCTCAGACAACCTATAGGACTTATACCATCATATTCGTACTCTACGACTCGATAACCTTATAAATAGACCAACAATTGGTGTTATACCGACTGTTTATTAACTCGGCAACGCAGTATTAACTCAGCACCGGTGCCGGAGCCAACTCCTCAGAATCACAATACAAGTACTGGTGCCACTATCAACTCTGAATCCTTCACCAATTTCACAATACGACACTTTGTTTCTTATTATAGGGGTGGGGTCAACTTCGTGGGACCACGGGGATGTAAACTTCGTCTACGACGAGGTTACCTCCCCATCTAACACCCCTCCAAATTTTAACCCGATACGATAACCCTAACCCATGTAGATATATATCGGATTCAGAACCGGATGCGAAGAAGCAACCACGGCGGAATCCAAAGTCGGAGTGCGTAAAAAAAAAAATAATAAAAAATTAAAAAATTTGTCGACTACAGATCGATTCCTTCGAAATCGAATCTTCGACGTAATAATATAATAATACTAATAATATAATAATAATAATGTGTATGTGTATGCGCACGCGCGCACATATTATCTACCGGACCCGGCGGCATCGCTGCGGTGATGCGGACCCGAAACCGGAGCCGGAGCCAGAGTCGAAATCGCGGCCGGAACCGAAGGCAGAGACGGTGCTGCTGCTGCTGCGACTGTAGAAGACTAGGGGGTAAACCACAGACAGACACAAAAAGTCTCTAAAGGAGACTGAATCGGATTCGAACGCAATGCAAGACGCTGACGATGGAGATGCAGAAGGTGACGAAGGATACGTAGAAGGGGTTTTAAAACAACTCAGAAGTGTTTCCTGCGGAAACACTTCTTCGACCTAATAATAATAATAATGTGTTGTGTGTGTGCGCGCGCGCGCGATCTGTCGCGCGCACTGACGTAATCTTGGCTGCGCGAGAATACGTCATCACGCTCGATCCCAACTCTCGTTAGGCTAAACTCGCCACGCAGTTCACACCACAAAGGGCATAAGCGCAATATAGGCGATCCCTCGGGTGACCCCCCTCTATATACATCCTACAGACTTGAAATTTACACGGATTCGAGCTTATCCCATATATACATTATATTCCAAGTTTCAGACCTCTATCTCTTAACTTTTTGAGAAATCGGCTTGCCGGGTCCAGAGTCTCTGATACTAATATAGTATATATATTATATATATATTTTTCTATATATATATATTATATATATATCTATATTATATTATATATTATATATATATATATATAATATTATATAATATACTATAATATATATATGAGAGAGAGAGAGAGAGAGAGGAGAGAGAGAGAGAGAGAGAGGAGAGAGAGAGAGAGAGAGTGGCAAATCCTACAGCTCGTGCTAATCGTGCTAGGCACGAGTTTAACATTAGAGACGGACGTTCAATCCTTTACAAATATCATAATGCTACGATATTTTTTCTTGTTTTGTTTTTTTTTTTGCAAAAATTGCTTCAAAATGATAAAATATTTTAGTAATAAAATATAATCTCTTCAACACAACT